>QJPP01004698.1:0-116144 GCA_003996215.1 Jaltomata sinuosa
CCCCACGGGAAATCAACTTCCTAGCTCGAAGACAAGAGATGATCCCAGATGGTGCATGGCTAAGAGAACCCTGCCACACAACCGGGGATACACCGGGCACGGCTATGGTAATGGTCTTGGCATAACAATCCAAAACCATACGGTGAGGGGATAACCAGTCCATGCCCAGTATCACATCAAAATCTAGCATATCAAGAATCATCAAGTCACCCCAAGTCTCTGAATCACCAATAGACAACATACAGGATCTCACAATCCGATCCACTACTAAAGAATCTCCTACTGGGGTCAAAACAGAAACAGGAACAGACAATGGCTCACTAGCCAACCCCAAACAAGGCACAAAGTAGGCAGATATATATGAACAAGTGGATCCAGGATCAAATAAAGCCATAGCAGGCTGATGGCACACAAAAATCGTACCCTACTGAGGGCAATCTTTAGCAAAATAACCCATCGCACCATAAGTAAAACACGCGCCTAACGGCCTACTCTGTCGAGATGAACCCGCAAATCCCGAATGACCACCACGACCTGATGCCCCAGAAACTGTACCCCTCGAAGACTGGCCGCTATAGCCCTGATGGCTGCCCTGACCCTGCTCGAACTGGGTACTACCGAAAGTCTGAAGGGAAGCCTGAACCGGTCGGCTGGACTGACCCTGGTACTGCTGTGGCTGATAACCCCGGCTCCACTGGCCAGGACCTCTACCACCATATCTGGAACCACTATAGAAACCCTGATGTCGAGGCCTCTTATCTCTGGACCCCTGATCATGTCGCTGTAAGTCCTCCACGGTGCGCGCATAATCTACAATAGCCTGGAATGACCGACCACTGGCAATCAATATCTCAGTTGGCTGCCTGATCTCTGGCCTCAAACCCCACACAAATCTGCGAATCCTATCAGCCTCAGTAGGAATGATCATAGCTCCGAACGGTGCTAGCTGATGAAAACGGGTCTCATACTCCGAGATAGTCATAGATCTCTGCACAAGGTGAGTAAACTGCTCCCTGCGACGCTCCCGATCACTCTGGGGAAGGAACTTGGCCATAAAGGCCTCATAAAATTCAGACCAGGTCAACGGAGGTGACGACGGTGGTCTACAAGCAACCTGAGCCCTCCACCATAACTTTGCTGGGCCCTCTAACTGGTAGGTAGTATAACCAACCCCGTGAGTCTCCAATAAACCCAGATGATGCAACATCTCCTCACAGGTGGTAATAAAGTCATGCGGATCCTGTCCAGAAGTACCCGCAAACCTCGGGGGTGCTAACCTCAAAAATCTGCCCAACGCCTTCTGCTCTGTCTCTGTCATAACTGGGCGAGGAGCAAGAGGCTGTGCAACAGATGGAATCGGAATAACCTCCGCACGGTGAGCCATAGTAGAAGGTTGCGCTCCTGAACTCTGTGCACCCAGGGCTTCCCCCTGAGCAGATGTCTGCGCTACCTCCGAAGGCCGCTCTCCAATCACACCCAAAAGCTGCAATAGTAATCCCCGAATATCTGGAGACGGAGCTGTGGGTGGAGCTGCCACAGAAGTGGGCACTGGAGCTGGTACTGGAGCTGGCGCTGGAGCTGGCACTGGAGCTGGTGGTACCTGGGCTTCCCCCTGAACCACATGCTGCTCGGGCTCTATCTCCACGCTAGCAGCTCTAGCAGGTGCCACTGTTCGAGGGCGTCCTGGACCCCTAGCTGGAGTAGGAGGCTCATCCTCGCGTGCTGCCGAAGATCTCGTACGAACCATCTACGGAAGAATGAAGTAGAACAAATGAGATCTCTAGAAACTTCAAGGGTTGTACGCACGACACAGAAGCAATGAAAGAGTTGAATTCCTAAAATGCCACTGTAGCCTCCCAAAGATTGAGTACGGACGTCTCCGCCCCGATCCGCAGGACTCTACTAGACATTGGCTCCTATACCGATGACACCGGTGAACCTAAAGCTCTGATACCAAGTTTCAGAAAATTTTGTTAAAGGTCTTACGATATCTTTTGTCGATTTGCTTGACTTCAACACTTAACGTGGAAATGACCGGATGGGTCATTACATTACTAGCCTCATATGTGGTTCTGTTGATTTCCCTCTGGGCTAGTTCCTGTGTACCTTTCGTTGATTTCTGTGACTGATTGCTTCTATTCTGTCTATTACTACGCTTTTATCTTATATGTGCCCAGTCGGCCTATGATACCTACTGGGTACCTTATGCCTCGCATTTGGTGCTCACCCCTACCCCCTGCATCTTTGGGTGCAGATCCTAGCGTGGGCTATCGCCGTTAGACCGCTGTAATTCGTGCTTGGAGATCTGTTGGAGACTACTTCAGGCTGAGGGTGAGCTCTTGGCGATCGGAGCTTAGCTTTAGTTTATCTTTTGCTTTATGTACTCTATTACCATTCAGAGACATCTGTATATATATTCTTTTGGATAGTTTTCACTCCATGTATGTAGTTTTGGCTCTGTATTATGATACCAGGTCTTGGGGTTTGGTTTAGTTTCCGCATATGTATATATTTATATCCCTGTTATCTATTTTACTCGTCTTGTTCCCTTTTTGCTAGATAGTAGCCCATTACTAACTGTTCTGGGCTACGGGAATTGGTTCGCCTACTGGGGTGTTGTAGGCGCCATCATGACCGAGAAATCGGGTCGTGACACCTTTGATCCATTAATCCTGTTATATAGTAATGATATGGTTTTATTTCTTCTATTATTTTTGGTGGAGTTACATAACTTATCCTTCTTGATGTACTCATTCTTGATGATGTTTCTGGTATTTCATTACATGTTCGTTTTGACGTTTCTATTCTTTCCTTTACTATTTCTAAGTCTTCTTCGATGTCCATTTCTGCATAACTATAATCATTATTATCTATAACTGATACTATTCTTTCAAACGAATTTTCTATTTTAATGCTATTTATTTTATTTCTAGCTGTTATTTTAGGTTTTGTTGTAAGGATGTATAAGTTTTTACATCTTGCCGTAAATATTTTACTTCCTGGTGCTAGTTCTATTCCCGACATTTTCCAGTATAAAACTAATGATCTATCTATATTTTTATCATCTATTGCTACTGAATAATTTGCACTTATTATGAATTTAAATTTTTGGTATATTAGATTTCCTTTTACTGCACTTATTACACTTTTTCTATAGGTTGTATAATTCTATCATCCGCTAAGTATATTTCTATAGGGGTATCTATTCCTTCTCTAAAACATGCTTTTATTAGTATTTCTGTTCCTCCTAAATGTACGTATTTTATTGGATTTTTTGCTTTTATATCTTGTATTTCTTTATTTAGTACTTTTTTATTCAAGATTGGTATTCTTGCTTTACCTTTAATGTATTTACAATCTATTATATGTTCTCTTTGGCTTATTACATAATATTCTTCTTTTTGTCTTTTAAACCAATTCTTTATTGTTGGTACCTCTAATATTTTATCTATGCTTAGATCTAATTCTTTTCCCTTTATTTGTTCAAATATATTGGTGTCAAATATTATTTTTTGTTCTGAGGATTGTTCATCTTGGTGTTCTTCTTGTTGTATTATCTTTATATCTTTCTCAGTCATAATTTTCTTCTTCCGATTCTCCTATATTATTATTTATATCGTTTTTGTTTTCGTTTTCTGATAATTCATATATACTGTCTTCACTTTCTAATTCATAATTTATATATTCCATTTGTGTATATTTATCATCTCCTATTATTATTTCGGTAATTTGTTTTTTCTTTGGATTTTTTGGTAATTTGCAATCTTTAGCTAAGTGTCCTAGTTTTCCACAATTATAACAAGTACATTCCGTTAATTTTTTCTTTGTTTTATATGGTTTTTTTATATTTGTAATTTTTTACATAATATCTTTTTCTTGGTTTTTTATACTTATATTTTGATTTATATGGTTTATATTTACTACTATATCTTTTTATTTTCTTATGTTTTTTTACATAATATTTATCTTTTTTGTGTCAAGTGTCTCATTTAAATTAATTATTTTCTGAACTATATGCGTTTGCATTTTTATTCCATTTTTATCTATTTGTATACCTAAGAATTCTATTTGATTTTTCATTATTTCTGCCTTCTTTTTACTTAAACTAATTCCTGATATTTCTATGATGTGTATAAATTTTTCTAATAATTTTATATGTTCTTCCTCTGTCCTAGAATATAATAGCATATCATCTATATATATTATGCAATTTTCTAATTGGTTAAAGTAGCTGTCCATAAAATGTTGGTATCTACCTGGTGCGTTTTTATATCCAAAGGGTAGTACATTCCATTCGTAAAATCCTTGTGGTACCGTAAATGCTGTTAGTTGCTTAGATTCATCTTCTAATTTTAAATGGTAAAATCCTGATTTGCAGTCAAATTTACTAAAATAGTTATATCCTTGTACTTGTCTGATTTTTAGTATTTTATTTGGTATTGGATAATTATATGTTTTTGTTTTTGCATTTAAATTTCTATAATCTATAACCATTCTACTTTTTCCTCGTTTTTGTTCACTATGTTTATTAACTATAAATGCTAGGCTAGTGTGTTTGCTGTTACTTTCTTGTATATATTTATTGTCTAATAATTCTTGTATATGCATTTTAAATTCTGTTAGGTCCGTAAAATTGTATTTTAAAGGTTTTTGCATTATTATACTATTTTCATCTATTAGTTCAATTTTTATTTTTGTTTTATGTTTTTTCCATCCTTGTAAGGGATTGTCATTATATAGTAGTTCTAATTTATCTTGGAGTAGTTTTATCTTATTTATAGAAAATATGATTATTTCTATTTTATGGTTGCTTGGTGTTATATTTTTTCTAGTTTTTGGGTAATTTTCTCACTTCCTTTAATCCATGGTGTTGTTTTTCTTAATTTATTATTTACTCTTTTTGCTCCTACTCTTTGTCCACATGGGGTAGTAAACCACCAATGTGTCTTTGTTATAGTATGTGGGAATAATTTATCTAAGAATGGCATTCCTAGCAATATATCTTTATTTGTAAATTCATAACTATATATTTCTCCTATGGTTAGTATTTTATCCCATATTTGTATTTTTAGATTCCTTGCTTTGTGTGTTATCAACTTCCTTCATTGTTAAATTCTGTTACTACTAAGGGTGTTTTCAATTCTTTCCATTTATCTTCTGGTAGACAATTATGTTTACACATGTTAGCTTCTGCTCCTGTATCCATCATAGGTGTATAATATCTATTATAGTATCCTTCTATTATTATTTTGGCAAGTATATATATTTTTGTCATTTATTATGTTAACTTATTATTTTATCATATTAAGGTTCTTTTGATTACTACCTTTTTATTTTCATAACTTATTGTTATTTGCTTATCTTCTAGGTTATATGGTTTAACTTTTTCTAACCACTTTGCTCCTAGCGTGATATTTTTATCTCCTTGATATATTTTGAAATTTATTAATATTGGTATTCCTCCAATAATTAATTCTTTTTTGGTTGTTTCTTCAATTTTTCTTAATGCTTTTGGTAATTCCGAATTTTGTTGTTCATTTGTTATTATTTCTTTTTCTGGTATTAATTCTTTTGCAATATAATTTTCTTGTTGTCCTGTATTTATTAATATTAAATATTTTCTTTGATCCATTAATCCTGTTATATAGTAATAATATGGTTTTATTTCTTCTATTATTTTTGGTGGAGTTACATAACTTATCCTTCTTGATGTACTCATTCTTGATGATGTTTCTGGTATTTCATTACCTGCTCGTTTTGACGTTTCTATTCTTTCCTTTACTATTTCTAAGTCTTCTTCGATGTCCATTTCTGCATAACTATAATCATTATTATCTATAACTGATACTATTCTTTCAAACGGATTTTCTATTTTAATTCTATTTATTTTATTTCTAGCTGTTATTTTATGTTTTGTTGTAAGGATGTATAAGTTTTTACATCTTGCCGTAAATATTTTACTTCCTGGTGCTAGTTCTATTCCCGACATTTTCCAGTATAAAACTAATGATCTATCTATATTTTTTTCATCTATTGCTACTGAATAATTTGCACTTATTATGAATTTAAATTTTTGGTATATTAGATTACCTTTCACTGCACTTATTACACTTTTTTCTATAGGTTGTATAATTCTATCATCCGCTAAGTATATTTCTATAGGGGTATCTATTCCTTCCCTAAAACATGCTTTTATTAGTATTTCTGTTCCTCCTAAATGTACGTATTTTATTGGATTTTTTGCTTTTATATCTTGTATTTCTTTATTTAGTACTTTTTTTTTTAAGATTGGTATTCTAGCTTTACCTTTAATATATTTACAATCTATTATATGTTCTCTTTGGCTTATTACATAATATTCTTCTTTTTGTCTTTTAAACCAATTCTTTATTGTTGGTACCTCTAATATTTTATCTATGCTTAGATCTAATTCTTTTTCCTTTATTTGTTCAAATATATTGGTGTCAAATATTATTTTTTGTTCTGAGGATTGTTCATCTTGGTGTTCTTCTTGTTGTATTATCCTTATATCTTTTTCAGTCATAATTTTCTTCTTCTGATTCTTCTATATTATTATTTATATCGTTCTCGCTTTCGTTTTCTGATAATTCATTTTCTGACAATTCATATATACTGTCTTCACTCTCTAATTCATAATCTATATATTCCATTTGTGTATATTTATCATCTCCTATTATTATTTCGGTAATTTATTTTTTCTTTGGATTTTTTGATAATTTGCAATCTTTAGCTAAGTGTCCTAGTTTTCCACAATTGTAACAAGTACATTCCGTTAATTTTTTCTTTGTTTTATATGATTTTTTATATTTGTAATTTTTTACATAATATCTTCTTCTTGGTTTTTTATACTTATATTTTGATTTATATGGTTTATATTTACTACTATATCTTTTTATTTTCTTATATTTTTTATAATATTTATCTGTGCATCCGAATTGGGGTGCTGTTCTATTTTTACAACATGCTAAATTTCTTACCAATATTTTACCCATTTTAATATTTTCTTTGTATTTTTCACATAATTCCATAAACCAATTTTGTAAAATTTTTATTCGAGCTCCTAGAGTATCTACTAATTCTGCTTCATTCCAATTTTTTATTATTTTTGAACTAAAAGGTTCTGGTAATTTAGTAAAATATAATTTTCTTATTTCTTTACTTTCATCTGGATTATATGTTCCTTTGTAATAATAGTTTTTAAATGCACAAGTATATTCATCTAGATAGCACATATTACATATTGCTAATTTTGACATTAAATTTCTGTTTATAATTTTTTTCTTTATTTTGTTCTTCTATTTCCGTCGTCATACTACCAAATTCATTTCTTATTGCTATTTCATATTTAAATAATATTTCCGTAGCTGTTGTGGCATCTGTTCCATCATATGTTTTATTACTTCTTAATGTTTCTAGACTTTCGTTTGTTAAATTTTGTAACCATAATTTTACCGTTCCTATGAGTGTTCTTTCTATATATCCTGGTGTTTCAGCTATCGATATTTTATTGTCTATTAATTGTTTTGAAATATATTCTATCCATAATTGAATTGTTTTATTTATATCTGCTACACAATCTAGATCTAAAAAATTATTTTGTTCAGTTATCTGCCTTGGTGTCCATTTCCTATTTGGCCTTTTTTCCCATAACGTTTTATTTTTATCTTATGAATTATAGTCTGTCCTATAGTAGCTTGGATTTAATTGCTTTGGATTTTTTACTCCTGATATACTTGGTTTATCATCAGTGCTCATATCTCCTGTATTTATTTCTGGATTTATTTTTGCTTTTTCCATTTTTTCTATTAGTTCGGTATATGTTTCACTTGTTTCCGAATAGTTTTCTCCTAGATTATTATCATTATCACTTTCTTCACTTATTTCGTCTACACTTATTTTTGGTAGATTGTCTTGTTCTTCTTCTAATTGTAATTTAAATTTTTCTATTTCATTTGTCAGTTTTAACTCTTGTTCCTCTTCTCTACGTTTTTCTTTTTCTTTTTGCTTATTTGCATATAATTGTTTTAGCACTTCTAATTCTTTTTCTAGTTCTATTATTTTAGTGTTTTTTACTTCTTCTATTCGTTGTTTTTTTTCTTTTGTTTGTTGTTGTATTTTTTCAATTTCTCGTTTCCTATCTATTTCTTCATTTTCTTTTGTTATTCTAACCATTGCGGTTAATTTATCTTCTAATTTTACCGTTTCTTTTTCTAGCATTAAATTTAGATTATCTCCTATTTTTTTATATCTTCTTCCTAAATTAGAAAATACTATTGTTATCTTTAATCCTTCCGGATTTACATATGTTTTTTTTCTAATGCGAATTCTTCTTTATTCATTTATAAATTATGTTGGTATTTATATTCTAGACTGTCTATTTGTAATTGTAATTCTAATATAACTCTTCTTTGTGCTAATAGGGATTTATGGCAAACTCCTGCAAATATATTAGTGTTTAGTCTATTTTGTCTATGTTTGTTATTGTTATTAGTCATTGTTTCTTTAAGTATTTAATGTATTTATATTCTGTTTTAGATATGGTATTAATTAACTTATTTAATTTGTCTTTATCAGTTTTTGTAATACTTAGTTGTTTATATTCCGGGTATAGTCTTTTTAATTTTCTTCTTAATTTTCTTATCTTAGCTAAGAAAGAGCATATAGGTGCGCGGTATGTGTGCGGAATATAAACAACTAAATTAAGTTAAGTTTGTTTGTTTAAATTGTTAGTTTTGAGTTAAAAATTAGTTTCCAACTTTATGTTCTTTTTTGAACTTGAATTATATAGGTACTTGAATTTGGAATTAGGATTTGGAACTTGAATTTGAAATTAGGTTCTTGAATTAGATTATTAACTTGAATTGGGTTCTTGAATCTTAGTTTTTTAAAGTTAAGTTCTTTTAAGTTAAGTTTGTTAGTTTAAATTGTTAATTTTGACTAAAGAATTAGTTTTCAACTTTAGGTTCTTTTTTGAACTTGAATTAGGTACTTGAATTTTGAACTTGAATTTGGAATTAAGATTTAGAACTTAAATTTGGAATTAGGTTCTTGAATTAGATTATTAACTTGAATTTGGTTCTTGAATCTTAGTTTTTTTAAGTTAAGTTTTTTTAAAGTTATGTTTGTTAGTTTAAATTGTTAGGTTTGATTTAAGAATTAGTTTTTAACTTTAGATTTTTTTTTGAACTTGAATTAGGTAATTGAATTTGAAACTTGAATTTGAAATTAGGATTTGGAACTTGAATTTAAAATAAGGTTCTTGAATTAGATTATTAATTTGAATTAGGTTCTTGAATCTTAGTTTTTTTAAGTTAAGCCTTTTTAAGTTATGTTTGTTAGTTTAAATTGTTAGTTTTGAGTTAAGAATTTGTTTTCAACTTTAGGTTCTTTTTTGAATTTGAATTAGGTACTTGAATGTTGAACTTGAATTCGGAATTAGAATTTGGAATTAGGTTCTTGAATTAGATTATTAACTTGAATTAGGTTTTTGAATCTTAGTTTTTTTAAGTTAAGTTTTTTTAAGTTAAGTTTGTTAGTTTAAATTGTCAGTTTTGAGTTAAGAATTAGTTTTCAACTTTAGGTTCTTTTTTGAACTTGAATTAGGTACTTGAATTTGGAATTAGGATTTGGAAGTTGAATTTGGAATTAGGTTCTTGAATTAGATTATTAACTGGAATTAGGTTCTTGAATCTTAATTTTTTTAAGTTAAGTTTGTTAGTTTAAATTGTTAATTTTGAGTTAAGAATTAGTTTTCAACTTTAGGTTCTTTTTTGAACTTGAATTAGGTACTTGAATTTGAAACTTGAATTTGGAATTAGGATTTGAAATTAGAATTTGGAATTTGGTTCTTGAATTAGATTATTAACTTGAATTAGGTTCTTGAATCTTAGTTTTTTTGAGTTAAGTTTTTTTAAGTTAAGTTTGTTTGTTTAAATTGTTAGTTTTGAGTTAAAAATTAATTTCCAACTTTATGTTCTTTTTTTGAACTTGAATTAATGTAATGACCCTTCCGGTCATTCCCACGTTTAAGTTTGAAGTCAAGCAAATCGACAAAAGATATCGTAAGACCTTTAACAAATTTTCTGAACTTTGGGTCAAATGTATCGGGACTTTTCTCCCAATATATAAAGAGTTAGAAGGCCCCCGAAATACCAAATCGAAGGTCTACGAGTCTAGTTTCCAACGCACAAAACCGCACATCCAAATAATCTCGGAGCAAAGAGTTATGACTGTTTTACCGCGGACTGTCTGGCAGAAAATGGGTTGCGAAACGGGTCGCGAACCGGGTCGGGTTAAATTCGATTTAAGCCTCGATTTCACGTTTTAAGACGCCGTTTCAGTTCCGAAACAGTTATAAAAAATAAGGGAGGATCCCAGAGAGAATTCCTTGAATACGAAAATCCGTGCCGATTAAGGGCAAAATTTACGAGCCTAGAATCTTAAGAACTTTAATTAGTATCCCGTGCGTGTATTTTAGAATATTTATTTAAAAGTTGAAATTGGTAAAAATTATATTATTATTGCCTTTCCAAAATATTTTAAAGGTTTATGAAAAATATATTTGATACGATATAGGTGTATATGTATTTATTTTATAAGGTTTTTATACTCCGTAATATTTTAACGGAGATAGTAAAATTAGTTATGTTGAAATTTATTATTATAATATAGTAGGTTTTGTTTGAAATAATTTTCTATAAATTATGGTATATTTAAAAAATTATATTTATTATACCACGAATTTACGTAATACCCGAATATATAAATAACGGAACGAAGATATCTTTAGTACTGCCACCTCCACTCCACGTATAGGTGGAGGGGGTGGCCAGCAATCACTAATAGTGAATGTGGCATCACTTGGAGTTGGCAGCATTTAACTAACAATTATTCTTAACCTTATAAATGGCATTAACAAGGATAACCTTCAGCAACTTCACTTGGTTCATAATTAATTTCCTTGGCCTTCCATCTGTAGCACCCACTTATGAATAAGTGGTCACTTGTTCAAAGAAATTTAACTGAAAAATATATTTGATGATATATTTTGATCCCCGAAAGAAGATCAATTATCTACGTCAAGTTATTCCATCCCAAATCCGATTCCGATTCCGATTTAGTTTTGGATTTTCTCGGAGTGGTTCGAGCTTGGACATCGTTGTTCCAGCAGCTTATCGTCGGACGACAGGTAGGTTACGGTTTAATTTCCTTAGACTCCGCATATATAGAATAAAATTGTATTAATGGGCATCCTTGGGTTGGTTTATTAGGTTGGTACCACAGACCTTGACCGCTTTATTCATGTCCGCATATTTTTATTCCTCCGTTGTTTGTAGTATTTGCGGATATATGTTATTTACCCTTGTGGTCCTGCGAGGCCTTGTTGACTCTGGAACATAGAAGGTGGGATTTTGGGAATGTCCGCGAGTCCCGGGCATAGAATAATCCTTCTAGGCTGGTTATGCTTGCTGAGTAGCTGTGGGCCTGTGCAGGGTCGATAGGTTGATTGTGAGCTGCTGGGCAGCTATTGTGTGTGATCATACCATTTCCATGCATATAAAGAGGTTTTTATCCATGTTTTACTATGGTTTTGGCTTCGGGCCTACTGGCACTATTTTCTAACCTTGCATGGCCCCGGGGGCCTGTTTTTAATGAAAATGATTTGGAACTGGTTTGATTTAACTTGTGGTTTAAAATCATGCAAGTTTTACCGGATTATCACTAGCTCGCAGGGCCGGAGTGCTAGTTGAGTTTTCTTGTTACTTGAGATGATTTTTTAGCCTCGGTCGGATCGAGCACCTGAGATGACTTTTTACTATTTAGACCCAGTTACTCCCGGGCACCCTTGGAGGGGTTTTTTGAGATATTTTCCTACTATTTTTAGTCCTGGACAGGGTCTGGGCATGCATATTCGAGACTGGGTCTCTATCTTGATATCGAGACTAGGTCTCTATCTTGATACATGTTCTGATACTGAGTTTTGGTATGGGGTCGGGGACCTCCATGGACCTTGCTATCCAGGCCAGGGGCTACGAGCTGCGTGTGCCGGAAGAGGGGTATACGGGGGAGTAGAGGTATACGGGCAGAGTCCTTCCATGGAACCTACCTGATCGGCGCCGGAGGAGGTACATACAGAGATACTATGGCACTTGAGATCTTCATGCATCATATCATTCATGGTTCGAGGTTCCACCCTTGTTTGCTGTTTGCTGATTGTACGCTCCGGTAGTATGGGATGCCGGAGGGTTTGTTTTCACTTGTTTGTGTTCCTCGGTTGTATGGGCGGCCGGGGGACTGTAGGTAGATTTTTGCTATTTACTTACAGAGTTGTTCTCTATTAGGGATGAGTATGAGATTGGTTACTGCTAGACTGTTAGTTTCTGGATTTGAGATTGTTATGATTAGTTGGGTTGATTCATGTCTTGAGCATGCCTATTATTATTCTTCCTCTCTTCTTCTTACACTTGAGGTTACCGGTATACCGTCCATTCCGTAAACTTATTTTGTATACACTGTTGTTGCAAGGATTCCAGGTGCGTTGTTTCTTACTTTCACCTGTGCCTTTGGTGTGTATATTCTGCTTACTAGCCTCATCTGTGGTTCTGTTGATTTCCCTCTGGGCTAGTTCCTGTGTACCTTTCGTTGATTTCTGTGACTGATTGCTTCTATTCTGTCTATTACTGCTCTTTTATCTTATATGTGCCCAGTCGGCCTATGATACCTACTGGGTACCTTATGCTTCGCATTTGGTGCTCACCCCTACCCCCTGCATCTTTGGGTGCAGATCCTAGCGTGGGCCATCGCCGTTAGACCGTTGTGAATCGTGCTTGGAGATCTGTTGGGGACTACTTCAGACTGAGGGTGAGCTCTTGGCGATCGGAGCTTAGCTTTAGTTTATCTTTTGCTTCATGTACTCTATTACCATTCAGAGACATCTGTATATATAGTTTTGGTTTATTTGTACTCCATGTATGTAGTTTGGCTCTGTACTATGATACCAGGTCTTGGGGTTTGGTTTAGTTTCCGCATATGTATATATTTATATACTTGTTATCTATTTTATTCGTCTTGTTCTCTTATTTGTTAGATAGTAGCCCATTACTAACTGTTCTGGGCTACAGGGATTGGTTCACCTACCGGGGGTTGTAGGTGCCATCATGACCGAGAAATCGGGTCGTGACAACTTGGTATCAGAGCTTTAGGTTCACCGGTGTCATCGGTATAGGAGCCAATGTCTAGTAGAGTCCTACGGATCGGGGCGGAGACGTCCGTACTCAATCTTTGGGAGGCTACGGTGGCATTTTAGGAAATTTGACTCTTTCATTGCTTCTGTGTCGTGCGTATACCCTTGAAGTTTCTAGAGATCTCATTTGTTCTACTTCATTCTTCCGCAGATGGTTCGTACGAGATCATCGGCAGCACGCGAGGATGAGCCTCCCACTCCAGCTAGGGGTCGAGGACGCCCTCGAACAGTGGCACCTGCTAGAGCTGCTAGCGTGGAGATAGAGCCCGAGCAGCATGTGGTTCAGGGGGCAGCCCAGGTACCACCAGCTCCAGCGCCAGCTCCAGTACCAGCTCCAGTGCCCACTTCTGTGCTAGCTCCACCCACAGCTCCGTCTCCAGATATTCGGGGATTACTATTACAGCTTTTGGGTGTGATTGGAGAGCGGCCTTCTGAGGTAGCGCAGACATCCGCTCAGGGGGCAGCCCTGGGTGCACAGAGCTTAGGAGCGCAGTCGACTACTATGGCTCCCCGTGCGGAGGTCATTCCGGTTCCATCTGTTGCACAGCCTCTTGCTCCTCGCCCAGTTATGACAGAGACAGAGCAGAAGGCGTTGGGCAGATTTTTGAGGTTAGCACCCCGAGATTTGCGGGTACCTCTGGACAGGATCCACATGACTTCATTACCACCTGTGAGGAGATGTTGCATCATCTGGGTTTGTTGGAGACTCACGGGGTTGGTTATACTACCTACCAGTTGGAGGGCCCAGCGAAGTTATGGTGGAGGGCTCAGGTTGCTTGTAGACCACTGTCGTCACCTCCTTTGACCTGGTCTGAGTTTTACGAGGCCTTTATGGCCAAGTTCCTACCCCAGAGTGATCGGGAGCGTCGCAGGGAGCAGTTCACTCACCTTGTGCAGGGATCTATGACTATCTCGGAGTATGAGACCCGTTTTCATCAGCTAGCACCGTTCGGAGCTATGATCATTCCTACTGAGGCGGATAGGATTCGCAGATTTGTATGGGGTTTGAGGCCAGAGATCAGGCAGCCAGCTGAGATATTGATTGCCAGTGGTCGGTCATTCCAGGCCATTGTAGACTATGCCCGCACTGTGGAGGACTTACAGCGACATGATCAGGGGTCTAGAGATAAGAGGCCTCGACATCAGGGTGTCTATAGTGGTTCCAGATATGGCGGTAGAGGTCCTGGCCAGTGGAGCCGGGGTTATCAGCCACAGCAGTACCAGGGTCAGTCCAGCCGACCGGTTCAGTCTTCCTTTCAGACTTTTGGTAGTACCCAGTTCGAGCAGGGTCAGGGCAGCCATCAGGGCTATAGCGGCCAGTCTTCGAGGGGTACAGTTTCTGGGGCATCAGGTCGTGGTGGTCATTCGGGATTTGCGGGTTCATCTCGACTGAGTAGGCCGTCAGGGGCTTGTTTTACTTGTGGTGCGATGGGTCATTTTGCTAAAGATTGCCCTCAGCAGGGTACAGTTCAGTTAGCTGAGCCTTTACGGGCAGTTCAGCCCCCGGCTAGAGGGGGTGGTCGTCATATTAGAGGTGGTGCGCCATGCGGTAGAGCAGGTGGTAGGGATGGCGGTCGGGCAGGTGGAGGTCGTCGTCAGTTTTATGCGGTCCCTAGGAGACCAGAGGCAGAGGCCTCAGATGCTGTGATTACAGGTACGATTTCTGTGTGCCATCAGTCTGCTATGGCTTTATTTGATCCTGGATCCACTTGTTCATATGTATCTGCCTACTTTGTGCCTTGTTTGGGGTTGGCTAGTGAGCCATTATCTGTTCCTGTTTCTGTTTCGACCCCAGTAGGAGATTCTTTAGTAGTGGATCGGATTGTGAGATCCTGTATGTTATCTGTTGGTGATTCAGAGACTTGGGGTGATTTGATGATTCTTGATATGCTAGATTTTGATGTGATACTGGGCATGGACTGGTTATCCCCTCACCGTGTGGTTTTGGATTGTTATGCCAAGACCATTACCATAGCTGTGCCCGGTGTATCCCCGGTTGTGTGGCAGGGTTCTGTTAGCCATGCACCATCTGGGATCATCTCTTGTCTTCGAGCTAGAAAGTTGATTTCCCGTGGGTGTTTAGCTTATCTAGCATATGTCCGAGATGTTAGTGCTGACCCCACTTCTCCTGAGTCTGTTCCTGTGGTTAGAGACTTCCTCGATGTGTTTCCTACCGACCTGCCAGGCCTTCCACCTGAGAGAGATATTGATTTTGCTATTGAGTTGGAGCCGGGCACTAGGCCCATTTCTATTTCTCCTTACCGTATGGCTCCTGCTGAGTTGAGGGAGCTTAAGGAGCAGCTCCAGGATCTGTTAGCTAAGGGGTTTATTAGACCTAGTGTGTCACCTTGGGGTGCTCCTGTTCTCTTCGTGAAGAAGAAGGATGGGTCGATGCGCATGTGTATTGATTATCGGCAGCTGAATAGGGTGACAGTGAAGAATAGGTATCCGTTGCCGAGGATTGATGATTTGTTTGACCAGCTTCAGGGTTCAGTCGTGTTTTCGAAGATTGATTTGAGGTCTGGCTACCATCAGTTGAGGATTAGGGCGGAGGACATCCCTAAGACAGCATTCAGGACACGTTATGGCCATTATGAGTTCCTGGTGATGTCTTTTGGGTTGACTAATGCCCCCGCAGCCTTTATGAACTTGATGCACCGTGTTCTTGGCCCGTATTTGGACTCATTTGTGATAGTTTTTATAGACGACATCTTGGTATACTCGCGTAGTAGAGATGAGCATGAGCAGCACTTGAGGGTTATACTCCAGACTTTGAGAGATCATCGGCTTTATGCCAAGTTCTCAAAGTGTGAGTTTTGGCTTGAGTCAGTTGCATTCCTAGGGCACGTGGTGTCTAAGGATGGGATTAGGGTTGATCCGGGAAAGATTTCAGCGGTTTGTGAGTGGCCTAGACCTACTACTGTTACTGAGGTTCGCAGCTTTATTGGGTTAGCGGGTTACTACAGACGGTTCGTTGAGGGATTTTCTTCCATAGCAGCACCCTTGACTATGCTGACTAGGAAGGATGTCCCATTTCAGTGGTTGGATCAGTGTGAGGATAGCTTCCAGAGGCTTAAGGCCTTATTGACTTCAGCTCCAGTTTTGACTTTGCCGGTTGAGGGTCAGAGCTTCTCCGTGTATTGTGATGCTTCTGGGGTTGGTCTTGGTTGTGTGTTGATGCAGCAGGGTCGAGTAATAGCATATGCGTCGAGGCAGCTGAAGGTTCACGAGCGCAACTACCCCACTCATGACTTAGAGTTGGCGGCGGTAGTTTTCGCGCTTAAGATCTGGAGGCATTATTTATATGGAGTTCACTGTGATATCTTCACCGATCACCGTAGTCTTCAGTATATCACGAGTCAGCGGGAGTTGAACTCGAGACAGAGGAGATGGGTCGAGTTACTGAAGGACTATGACTTCACTATTCTGTATCATCCGGGCAAGGCAAACGTGGTAGCGGATGCCTTGAGTCGGAAGACAGTGAGTATGGGTAGCCTAGCTTCTCTTTCAGTTTCAAAGCGGCCGTTGGCCTTGGACATTCAGTCCTTGGCTAACCGTTTGGTTAGGCTTGACTTATCGGATCCTAGCAGAGTTCTTACCAGTGTTGAGGTTCGTTCTACTTTGATTGATCAGATTCAGAGCCGTCAGTTTGAGGATCAGCAGTTGTGTGACCTTCGTGATCGGGTTGTTCAGGGTGAGACCAGTCGGGCTACTCTAGATTCAGATGGGGTTCTGAGGTATGATAGTCGCCTTTGTGTTCCGAGGGTTAGTGATTTGATTCAGTTGATACTTCGTGAGGCACACTGCACGAGGTACTCCATTCACCCTGGCACAGCAAAGATGTATAGAGACTTGAGGCAGCTTTACTGGTGGAGTGGTATGAAGCGGGATATAGCAGAGTTTGTATCTCGGTGCTTGAACTGTCAGCAGGTTAAGTTCGAGCACATGAGACCTGGTGGTTTGATGCAGCGACTTCCCATCCCTGAGTGGAAGTGGGAAGGGATTACTATGGACTTCGTTTTTGGTTTGCCCCGTACTTCTCGTGGGTTTGATTCCATATGGGTGATCATTGATAGGCTGACCAAGTCAGCACATTTCTTGCTGGTTCAGACTTCTTATGGCGCAGAGAGGTTAGCTCAGATCTACCTTCGTGAGATTGTTCGGTTGCATGGGGTCCCAGCTTCTATCATTTCAGACCGCGGCACCAGTTTACATCTCAGTTTTGGAGGGCTATTCAGCGAGATTTGGGTACAGAGGTTCATCTTAGTACCGCTTTCCACCCTCAGGCAGATGGCCAGTCCGAGAGGACTATTCAGATTTTGGAGGACATGCTTCGGGCCTGTGTTCTTGACTTTGGAGGTTCATGGGATCAGTTTGTTCCCTTGGCAGAGTTTGCTTATAATAACAGCTACCATTCGAGTATCGGCATGGCACCTTTTGAGGCTTTGTATGGCAGGCGTTGCAGATCACCTGTAGGTTGGTTTGATGGTTTCAGTGCTGGGCCACAGAGCACAGATTTGCTTCGAGATTCCTTAGACCGAGTCCGAGTGATTCAGGATAGACTTCGGGCAGCTCAGAGCAGGCAGAAGAGTTATGCTGATCGTAGGCTTCGTGCCTTGGAGTTTAGTGTCGGTGACTTGGTGTTTCTCCGTGTATCACCCATGAAAGGCGTGATGAGATTTCGTAGGCGGGGCAAGCTTAGCCCCAGGTACATTGGGCCGTTTGAGATTCTGCAGAGGGTTGGTAGCGTTGCCTATCAGTTAGCCTTACCTCCGATGTTTTCAGCTATACATCCTATATTTCATGTTTCGATGCTGCGTCGGTATGTACCAGATGAGTCTCATGTATTGCAGTGGGATTCAGTTCAGTTGGATGAGGGTTTAGCCTTTGTTGAGGAGCCGTCAGCTATTTTGGCCAGAGATGTCAGGAAATTGAGATCTCGAGAGATCCCGGTTGTTAAGGTTCAGTGGAGGCACCGTCCAGTCGAGGAGGCTACCTGGGAGACCGAGAGAGATATGCGGGTTCAGTATCCGCAGCTATTTTAGACTTCAGGTACTCCCTTGACCTTGACTTTCGAGGACGAAAGCCCTTTTTTAGTAGTGGATGATGTAATGACCCTTCCGGTCATTTCCATGTATAAGTTTGAAGTCAAGCAAATCGACAAAAGTAATCGTAAGACCTTTAACAAATTTTCTGGACCTTGGGTAAAATGTATCAGGACTTTTCTCCCAATATATAAAGAGTTAGAAGTCCCCCGAAAAACCAAATCGAAGGTCTACGAGTCTAGTTTCCAACGCACAAAACCGCACGTCCAACTGATCTCGGAGTAAAGAGTTATGACTGTTTTACCGCGGACTGTCTGGCAGAAAACGGGTTACGAACCGGGTCGCGAACCGGGTCGGGTTAAACGCGATTTAAGCCTCGACGTCACGTTTTAAAATGCCATTTCAGTTCTAAAACAGTGATAAAATATAAGGAAGGATCCCGAGAGAATTTTTGAATATCGAAATCGTGCGTGGGCGAATTACGAGCCTAAACTTAAGAACTTTATTAGCATCGTGCGTGTGTTTGAAATATTTATTTAAAAGTTGAATTTGGTACAAATTATATTATATTGCCTTTTCAAAATATTTTAAAGGTTTATGAAAAATATATTTGATACGTATTAAGTATATATGTATTTATTTTATAAGGTTTTTATACTCCGTAATATTTTAACGGAGATAGTAAATTTGGTTATGTTAAAATTTATTATTATAAAATAGTAGGTTTTGTTTGAAATGATTTTCTATGAATTATGATATATCTAAAATATTATATTTATTTTACCACGAATCTATGCAATACCCTAGTACATATATAATGGGGTAACAATAACCTTGTGGCTACACTCCACTTCCACGTGGAAGCAAAGTGGAGTGTATAGCAATGTTGTAAGTAGGTGCTGGCATAGATTCATGATAAGCTTAGGATGGTGGCTGTTTCCAATTAAATGTATAGGAGTATTAATTAGCTAACGTGTGTATATGCTGCCTACTTATTTAAACAATTGAACAATTGCAAATAGTATCACAATTCTGTTCATCTTGGGCGCTAACGATTATTCTGAGGGAAAATCTCTTTGATGCTATATTCGGTCATCGAAAGTAAATCAATTATCTACGTCAAGTTATTCCGTCCCAAATCCGAATCCAATTCCGATTTAGTTTTGAATTTTCTCGGAGTGGTTCGAGCTTGGACATCGTTGTTCTAGCAGCTTGTCGTCGGACGACAGGTAGGTTACGGTTTAATTTCCCTAGACTCCGCATATATAGAATAAAATTGTATTAATGGGCATCCTTGGGTTGGTTTATTAGGTTGGTACCACAGACCTTGACCGCTTTATTCATGTCCGCCTATTTTTATTCCTCCGTTGTTTGTAGTATTTGCGGATATATTTTATTTACCCTTGTGGTCCTGTGAGGCCTTGTTGACTCTGGAACATAGAAGGTGGGATTTTGGGAATGTCCGCGAGTCCCGGGCATAGTATTATCCTTCTAGGCTGGTTATGCTTGCTGAGTAGCTGTGGGCCTGTGCAGGGTCGATAGGTTGATTGTGAGCTGCGGGGCAGCAATTGTGTGTGATCATACCATTTCCATGCATATAAAGAGGTTTTATCCATGTTTTACTGTGGTTTTGGCTTCGGGCCTACTGGCACTATTTTCTAAACCTTGCATGGCCCGGGGGGTCCCATTTTTGATGGAAATGATTTGGAAATGGTTGATTTCACTTGTGGTTTAAAATCATCAGTTTTACGATTATCACTAGACTCGGCAGGGCCGGAGTGCTAGTTGAGTTTTCTTACTACTTGAGATGATTTTTAGCCTCGGTTGGACCGAGCACCTGAGATGACTTTTTACTGTTTAGACCCGGCGACGCCCGGGCACCCTTGGAGGGGTTTTGAGATATTTTCCTACTATTTTTAGTCCTGGACAGGGTCTGGGCATGCATATTCGAGACTGGGTCTCTATCTTGATATCGAGACTGGGTCTCTATCTTGATACATGTTCTGATACTGAGTTTTGGTATGGGGTCGGGGACCTCCATGGACCTTGCTATCCGGGCCAGGGGCTACGGGCTGCGTGTGCCGGAAGAGGGGTATACGGGGGAGTAGAGGTATACGGGCAGAGTCCTTCCATGGAACCTACCTGCTGGGCCGGATCGGCGCCGGAGGAGGTACATACAGAGATACTATGGCACTTGAGATCTTCATGCATCATATCATTCATGGTTCGAGGTTCCACCCTTGTTTGCTGTTTGCTGATTGTACGCTCCGGTAGTATGGGATGCCGGAGGGTTTGTTTTCACTTGTTTGTGTTCCTCGGTTGTATGGGCGGCCGGGGGACTGTAGGTAGATTTTTGCTATTTACTTACAGAGTTGTTCTCTATTAGGGATGAGTATGAGATTGGTTACTGCTATACTGTTAGTTTCTGGATTTGAGATTGTTATGATTAGTTGGGTTGATTCATGTCTTGAGCATGCCTATTATTATTCTTCCTCTCTTCTTCTTACACTTGAGGTTACCGGTATACCGTCCATTCCGTAAACTTATTTTATACACTGTTGTTGCAAGGATTCCAGGTGCGTTGTTTCTTACTTTCACCTGTGCCTTTGGTGTGTATATTCTGCTTACTAGCCTCATCTGTGGTTCTGTTGATTTCCTCTGGGCTAGTTCCTGTGTACCTTTCGTTGAATTTCTGTGACTACTTGCTTCTATTTCTGTCTATTACTGCGCTTTTATCTTATATGTGCCCAGTCGGTCCTATGATACCTACTGGGTACCTTATGCTTCGCATTTGGTGCTCACCCCTACCCCCTGCATCCTTTGGGTGCAGATCCTAGCGTGGGCCATCGCCGTTAGATCGTTGTGAATCGTGCTTGGAGATCTGTTGGGGACTACTTCAGGCTGAGGGTGAGCTCTTGGCGATCGGAGCTTAGCTTTAGTTTATCTTTTTGCTTCATGTACTCTATTACCATTCAGAGACATCTGTATATATAGTTTTGGTTTATTGTACTCCATGTATGTAGTTTGGCTCTGTACTATGATACTAGGTCTTGGGGTTTGGTTTAGTTTCCGCATATGTATATATTTATATACTTGTTATCTATTTTATTCGTCTTGTTCTCTATTTGCTAGATAGTAGCCCATTACTAACTGTTCTGGGCTACGGGGATTGGTTCACCTACCGGGGGTTGTAGGTGCCATCATGACCGAGAAATTGGGTCGTGACACTGGCACTCCGTCCAGTCCATGATATGGCTTCGGGCAACAGATATGCAAGTACAATAAATAAAATGAGAGGAACGAAAAATAACTATGAAAGTAACTAATAGCACCTACTCTACCTCTAAAACCTCCTGAATGCATTCTAAGGATTCTAGGCTAGCCACAGAAATTCTACAAGCTCCTAAGCTAAGGATAAATAATATAATTCTACTCTACGGTCCTAAAATGGCCAATTTATACAATCACAATATTTAAGCCTAATTCTATTCTAGGATCCTACCTAACATTCATGCAACTCATAATATATACAATCTAACTAAGCTAAGTCTAAGGAAGATAAACCATAACCTACCACAGGGCTTAACTGCAAACATGAACCATCACTCGTGTTCCTTCCCCTTTCGAATAGCATCAAAAAGCTTTCATGCTATCAAGAACATAATCCAGGTGTCAAGAAGAGAAGAATGACACCCATATTACTATACGAAAATTTAGGTTGGAAATCATGGTGGAAAATGACCCACAAGGCCTGCACAATAAAATAGAAAGAAAAATTCAAAATTATGTTCTCAACGGGTTTAGGAACCAATGCCCAAAATTTGAGTGCAAACGAGACTCATTTCGGGGCCCAAAACAGCCCCAAAGTCCACTTGATCAAGGGGGAATTAACAAACAACTCGGCAGGAATTTAACAGAAACAATAAGAATTTAACAACGGAAAAGGGAAGAGGGGTACAAGGGAACTTACCAAAATAAGTGAGAGGGAAAACAAGTCTCCAAACAAACTCTTGGAAGCTCAAATAAATGGAGAAGTTTGGGAATTTGGAGAAGAAAACAAAGTTGAACCCCATAGATAGCAGCCAGGCCAAGCCTTTGTGCACGTGGATAGGCCACTGTGCACGCGACCTTGTGCACGTGGCCAGGCGCATGCGCAAGTGCAAGGCAGGCGGAGCCTAGGCCAAGCGCCATGCATTATCACACGTACTCTGGCCACCTCACATGCGTGACCGAGCAAGAAACCAAGCTGTTGCGCGGGCAATGGGCAAAATTAGGGGACATGGCCGACGCCTTCTATGAACACGCAGCCTACCCTCTGTGTGGGTGAAAGCTTGGCTTTTGCTGCAACAACAACAAACCAACAACAATTTTTGGCAACTCAAATGTCACCGAATGGACACTTAGGATTCATCCGGGGTCCTGCGAACACAAATGAACTATTCTACTCAATCAAAAATGATATTTCAAACTCAACAGAATCGATGAAAATCCCAACGGAGATCATTTTAACAAAAAGTGGATCTCACGCCTAATGACCAATTTTTACCAAAATGGAACCTAATAGCCCAGAACGAGTTCGAAATCCCTAGGACCCAAACCAAAGGTCCCTCTACCCCAAAGTCAACATTCCGGAACTAACAACGCTAATGGAATTTTTATCCAAGGTCGTCTTCTCCAATTGTTGACCAAATACAACTGTACTAGGCTTAGAGTTATAAAACATGGAAATGAGTTTAAAACACAAACAGAACAACTTGGGACCAAACTGTCAATTTTTGCAAGTCATAAATGACCTATATCCGTTATGGGAAAGCTTAAAATGCAGAAAGAGCACAAAAATCAAGAAAATGACCTAGAGGGTCATTACATATATAAATATATATACACATATATATATATATATGTGTGTATATATGTATTCATGACATATAATTACACGATCATACCATGAATATTTGATTACTATGAGGTCAGAAGTAGACTATAAGGCTATCAGAGTTTCAGTTTCAGGTGGTATCTCTATTAATCATTTTACAACAGCTATTTATGACTCTACTTTATGCCTTACATACCAGTACATTTACATTTGTATTGACGTCTTATTTCCTGGGGATGCTGCATTTTTGTTTCGTGTGTGCAGGTTTAGGTAGGGATTTTGACGGACCCCTTTTCTAGGATTCAGGGTTCAAATGTGAGTTGGTAAGCTCTACCTCTTCCTAGAGCTTTCATAGGATGTTTACTTTTGTTGAATAGTTTGGGTATAGTCCGGGCCTTGTATTAACCAATTCTTATGATACTCTTGTAGGCTATTTTGTACATAGTATTATGGGTTTGTTTCTGCAGCTTCTAGTTTCTAGCCCCATAGGCTTTGCATGTATATATTTGTATGAATGTATGTATGTATACATGTATCCCTTCAATTGAAGTCTCATCATCCAGCTAGTACTTCATTATTTTTGCCTTATCTACCTTCATCTATATGACATGATGTCATTCAGGTTATGACCTTAATGGTCCAGGCTTAGAATTTCAGATGTTATGCTGCCTAACCTTCTGGGCCCATAGTTGATTCAGTTAGTATGTTTTTGTGGCTATCTTTGTCGAATAAGGTATCGAGTGCCAGTCATGCCTCTCCTAGTTTGGGGTCTGATATTATTATTGTGGGATCAAATGGTATAATTATATGTGGAACAATATAGCTTATATACTTTCAAATGAACAAATGGTAACCTTGATCAAAGTAAGCCTCGAGGGATTTATATCATATGAATGACATATAAGCCCTGTTATCTCTAAATCTCATATACAAATGACAAGTCTCGTAGTCTATGATATCTTAAGGTACACCATAAAGGCTCAGCTCTGAGAATCAGCCTGTAGGAAAGTATGCCATAAATGGCTCTACACTAAGGGTATATAGCCAGTATGATGGTACACCCATGGTCTCAACTCTGAGGGTCAGTGGTCCCTGCCATGTGCACAAGGCAACATCGCATTGTGTGTCAAGTGAATATAATATCTCTGGCCTTCCTTCACCATTGCTTAATATATATTTTAACAATTGATACCATGAATCCCTCAAAATAATTAGTTTCAAATGGAACCAACTGTACAAATAGTAAGCTCTGAGTGATAGTTTAAGAACTTTGGGTAACTGATGGTATACTCTTGTTAAGTGATTCAACTAGTGAACCTTGCTCTATTTCAAATGAATTATATGGACATGTATTTACTGTATATATGATTAATATGCTATGACAAGATAATTATATTTAGAAATATATAATGAATGTACTATATGAGTTCTATGGAAAATTAATGAAGGAACATATATAGCTCTGATGATTATATGGGTACTTTGACTCATAACAATTAGCTCAAACACTCTCAATTTATGGAAAATGAACAAATGATATGCAGGAGTGATAACTATTAAGTATAGGGAACATAACAATTGAATACCATTCTCTATAAATCATATAAACTATATAGACCCTTGTAGAGAAACATGTGATATAGGGTCGTTCCTTAAGGCGAAAGAGATTTTGGCCTTACATACCTTGTTTTTGGGTCTCGTGAAATTACAATGGACTGTACCCCATCCTACCAGCCGGTAATCTACAAATTTTCAAGTGGTACAACCATTACAAATATCCCACAAATACATTCTAGACATATCGGCAACATGTCGGCTATTAGGCGACCAACTTGCTCGTCGGACTCTCTTTATACTTATGATTCTTTCTAATTCCCTTCTTTTATTACAGCCATAAGTTAGAATCATATTGGACATATTTATAGCAGCTAATAACCATGTGAGGCCCGCAAAAAAGTCTACTACAATCAAACGGGCAGCATGTCCACACGATTATCAAAAACTCCACGTATCACCACACCCTTCAATTCCAATACCAAAACAGCCACAATCAACCCCAACCATGAGTATTCCAGACAATACCATGGACAATACATATAATACAGCCCTAAAACAGTTCAATAAAATCGAAATAACTTGAACTCACGGATTCCGATCACCATCCCATGAGTTCATACAAAAATTACGAGTAGAATAAGCTCTTTATTTTCATACACAATAAGGGATAGAGGGGAATAATTTTACCTTGATTTTTCTATAACTTTCAACTCTTAACTTTACTTCTTCAACACCAAAAATGTTACTCCAAAATAGAACCTTACGACAAGAAGAAAATACTTTAAGACAATATCACACAACAAGGGGCTGCCTATGAGCTTCTTTCTCAAAAAGGCTGCCCAAAATCCACCATATTTAACTTTATTACTACTCTATAATCCAATCTTTATGCTTTTTATATCATGCCATCTCCCTGAGCAAATGCCCAAAATTCTAATCCTCTAATTCCAGACTACGAGGTCAGTAATGCAAAGTTTAGGAATGTCATTTAGATGCTAGCACAGGCAATGACCAACCAAGATAATCAACAAGCACATGTTCCTGCTAACCCTCATGGTGGGACAGTTACTACCAGAGTTTGAGACTTCATTGATATGAACCTTCCAGAGTTTTTGGGGTCTAAGGTTGGTGACGACCCACAAAATTTCATGTATGAGGTAAAGAAAATTTTGGAGGTGATACAGGTTATTAGTTCTGATGGTTTTGCCTAGCTTCTTATCAGCTCAAGAATGTGGTTCACATTTTATATACTCAGTGGAAAAATGTCAGGGCAGGGATGCATTCCCTGTGACTTGGGAGTTCTTTGAGAGAGCATTTCTTGATAGGTTCTTCCCGAGAGAGTTGATGGAGGCTAAGGCTGAAGAACTTATGAATTTGAGGTGAGGATCAATGTCAGTCTAGGAGTACGGGTTGGAGTTCACTCATCTTTCTATGTATTCTCCATCTATGGTGATCGATCCAAGGGCTCGGATGAGCAAGTTTATTTTTGGGGTATCCCACTTGGTGAAAAAGATGTGTATGACCACTATGATATTGGGGGATATAGATATCTCTAGGCTCAGGACACATGCTCAGTAGATTGAGAAGGATAAGTTGAAGAAGATGACAAGGGAGAATAAGAGGGCTAGAACAGAGAATTCAAGTTTTAGTAAACAAAGGTTTGAAGGTGGGCACCGATCTTTATTTCATAATAGGTCATCAAGACCTGCACCATCATCAACTATTGCTCCTACTCAGGGATCCATACTTAGGCATGATCAGGCAGCTAGAGCACCAGGCCCTTATTATTAGGAGAGTGTTTCAAAGGGAAATCTGTACCCTAGTTGCAACAAGTGTGGTAAGAGTCAACCGAGAGAGTGTCTCCTTGGCTTGGAGTGATTCTTTGGATGCTAAAAACTGGGGTATAGGATTAGGGATTGTCCCTCAGCCAAGCAGAGCAGTGGAGATGGAAAGGCTCAGGGTACTACTGCATCATCTCTAGCAAGTCATACATCTCAGCAGGGCACCACATCTGGCACATGTGGCAGTCACCTCCAGAATATCGTTTATGCTATGTAATCATGCTAGTAAGGGAGGGCTCGCCTGATGTAGTCACCAGTATATTTTGAGTTTTCACCTTTGATGTTTATGCTTTGTTGGACCAAAGAGCTTCTTTATCTTTTCTAACCCCTTATGTTGCTTGCAAGTTTGAAGTCAGTCCTGAATAACTCCTAGAACCATATTATGTCTCTACTCCAATTGGTGAGTCAATCCTAGCCAAGAGGATTTATAAGAATTATCCTATCTCAGTCTTTTATAGAGTAACCTCAGTCGATCTAGTAGAGTTGGAGATGACTGATTTTTATGTTATTCTCGGTATGGATTAGTTACATGCATGCTATGCTTCTATTGATTGCCAAACTAGAATAGTCAACTTTAATTTTCCTAGTGAGTCTGTCTAAGAGTTGCAGGGTAGTCCTCCATACTCAAAGGGTCATTTCATATCTCAAGGCTAGGAAAATGATTTCTAAGGGTATGTTTATCATATAGTTTGAGTTATCGATTCTGATTCCTAATCTCCATCTATCCAGTCAGTTCCAATTGTAAAAGAGTTTTCTGAGGTCTTTCCTGAAGATCTACCCAGAGTCCTTCCTGAGCGGGAGATAGCCTTTGCGATAGACCTCTTTCCATAAATGCAGCCTATATCTATTCCTCCTTAAAGAATGGCTCCAGTGGAGCTTATAGAATTGAAAGCAAGGTTAAAATACCTTTTAGACAAAGGTTTCATTAGGCCTAGCATCTCTCCATAGGGTGCTCTAGTTTTCTTCGTGCGTAAGAAATATGGTTCTGTCAAAATGTGCATTGACTACCGTCAGTTGAACAAGGTCATAATTTAGAATAAGTATCCCATCCCTAGGATTGTTGACTTGTTCAACCAGCTTTAGGGTGCCAGTTACATCTCCAAAATTGACCTCAAATCCGGTTATCATTAGCTCAGAGTTACAGAGTGTGATATTCCAAAGACAACCTTCAGAACTTGGTATGGTTACTATGAATTTATGATTATGTCTTTTGGACTAACAAATGCTCCTACAACCTCTATGGATTTGATGAATAGGGTATTCAAGCAGTACTTATATATGTTCATTATTTTTTTCATTGATGAAATTCTGATCTACTCTCAAAGTGAGGAGGAGCATGTAAACCATTTGAGGGTTGTATTGCAAACTCTCAAATATCAACAGGTATTTGCAAATTTCATCAAGTGTGAATTTTGGATGCATTCTGTTGCTTTTATGGGTCATGTTGTGTCTAGGTAGGCATTCGAGTAGACTCACAGATGATAGAGACAGTGAAAAACTAACCTAGAACCACTTCTCGGACCGGCATTAGGAGCTTCTTGGGTTTGGCTGGTTACTATAGGAGATTTGTGGAAGGGTTTTCATCCATAGCTTTCCCTTTTACCAGGTTGACTCAGAATAAGGTTAAATTTTAGTGGCTTGATGAGTATGACAGGAACATCCAGGAATTTAAGACTAGGTTGACCATAACTCTAATTTTGGCTCTACCAGAGGGTTTAGATGGCTTTGTTGTGTATTGTGATACATCTAGAATTAGCTTGGGTTGTGTTTTGATGAAAAATGGTAAGGTGATTGGATATATTCTTGACATCTTAAGATTATGAGAAGAACTACCCGACTCATGATCTTGAGTTGGAGGCAGTGGTTTTTGCTTTGAATATTTAGAGACACTACTTGTATCATTTCCATGTGGATGTTTTTACTGACCATAAGAGTCTTCAGTATGTGTTCACTCAGAAGGAATTGAATCTTCACCGGAGAAGGTGGCTTGAGCTTCTTAAGGACTATGATATTAGTGTACTTTACCATCCAATTAAGGCTAATGTTGTGGCTGATGCACTTAGTAGGTTATCCATGGGTAATGTATCATAGGTTGAAGAAAGGAAGAAGGAACTAGCGAAGGATGTTCATAGGCTAGCTTGATTAGGAGTTCGCCTTACAGATTCAATGAATGGTGGTGTTATTGTTAAAAATAGGTCTGAATCATCCTTGGTAGTTGAGGTGAAGAAGAAACAAGACAATTATCCAATTTTGCATCAGTTGAAGGGTGCAGTCCATCAGCAGAGGGTAGAGGTTTTCTCCCGAACGAGAGATGGTGTGCTTCATTATCAGGGTAGCTGATGTGTTCTAGATGTGGATGGTTTGAGATAGAAGATTTTGATAGAAGCTCATGCTTGATATTCTATTTACCCCAATGCCACAAAGATAAACAGTGACTTACGGGAGGTCTATTGGTGGAATGGCATGAAGAAGGACATTGTAGATTTTGTGGCTTAGTGTCCCTATTGTCAGCAAGTGAAGGTAGAACATCAGCGACCGGGTGGTATGACTCAGGATATTGACCTTCCTACATGGAAGTGGGAAGTGAATAATATGGATTTCATTACAGGTGTATCTCGTACTTGCAGGAAGCACGATTTTATTTGGGTGATTATCGACAGGATAACTAAGTCAACCCACTTTTTGGCTATCAAGACTACTGATTGAGCAGAGGATCATGCCTGACTTTACATCCGTGAGATAGTCAGATTGCATGGGGTTCCATTTTTAATCATCTCAGATAGGGGTACTTAGTTCATATACCAATTTTGGAGGTCATTCAGAAGGGTCTTAGTACTCTGGTGAATCTTAGCATAGCTTTCCACCCGCAGACATATGGCCAGGCAGAGCACACTATTAAGACCTTAGGGGATATGTTGAGATCTTCTATTATCAATTTCTAAGGTAATTGGGATAATCTCTTACCTCTTATTGAGTTTTCCTACAACAATAGCGTTCATTCTAGCATTCAGATGGCTCCCTCTGAGGTACTTTATGAGCGGATGTGTAGATCACCTTTTGGTTTGTTTAAGGTAGGTGAAACAACCTTGATAGGTACAGATTATGTTCATGAGACTATGGAGAAAGTTGAGCTTATTAGGGAAAGGTTTAAGACTGCTCAAAGTCAACAGAAATCCTATGCAAATGTGAGGAGGAAGAATTTAGAGTTTGAGTATTCTTGAAGGTGTCACCCATGAAGGGCGTTATGAGATTTGGTAAAAAGGGGAAACATAGTCCCCAGTTTGTACGTCCCTACAGGATTAGAAGGAGAGTTAGTAGTGTCGCTTATGAGTTAGAATTGCCAACCAAGCTAGAAATGGTTCATACAGTTTTCCATGTTTCATTGTTGATGAAGTGTGGTGGTGATCCAACATCTGTTGTGCCATTAGATAATGTGAGTGTAAAGGATAGTCACTCGTATGAGGAAGTTCCGGTTGAGATTCTTGATTGTAAAATTCTAAGGTTGAGGAGCAAGGAAGTCGCTTCGGTGAAGGTTTTTAAACCAATTAGTTGAGGGAGCGACTTGGGAAGCAGAAGCAGCCATAAAGACCAAGTACCCTCATCTTTTTCCTTCTAATCCAGTTTCAACTTGAGGTTATAGTTTCCTCCTTAGTATATTCATATGTTTCTATTCTATCAGCCTTTCTCATGATCCTAGCATTCATTCATGTTTTACAAAGTTATTTCAGTCATGTTTTAAGTTCAAGCTTAGTCATTATGCCTATACTTCAGTTTTTATGATCTATTTGTGGGGATTGTAGCTCTTTCCCTCTAAACTCAGTTTGCATAGTCTTTATTCGAGGATGAATGTCTTAAGGGGGGAGATATTGTAACACCCCAAAATCAGAATCAACTTTTAGACTTAGGAATTCTAGGTTTTAGAAGTTTTGAGGGTCCACGGGCACAATCAATGAGTCGTGGATGGAACCACGAGCCGTGTATAAGCCTCATAGAACCAGTTTAGCAGATCCCTCTTCATATCTGAGAACCACGACTGGTCTTCATGGGTATTGGATGGTTCCATGGGCCGTGGAACTAGTCCGTGAAAATCAGACTGAGTGTCAGTATTTTCCTCTAAAACCATAGAAGGTGTTTACTGACCATGAATAGTTCTACGGGCTGTGAAACCAATCCATAGAAATCAGACCTATAGCCTTCCATTTTGTCCAGGTAACCATGACCTCAATCTATGGTCCATGGTCCTATTAACGGGCCATAGACTATGTCCATGGAACCTGGGCCGAGAATTTTTATCATCTTTTCAAATTTAAATCCCTGGGGTATTTTTGTAATTTTACACTCTTTTAACTTCTAAGTTAAGTCATTTTAGGCCCAATTAAAGGGTTTTACTCTCACTTAGCTTGTTCTTCACTCATTCTCCCAATTAAAGCTCTAAAAGAAAGAAAGGGATTCTTCTCTCAAGTTCTAAGGTCTAGGTTTCGATCTCCAAGTCTCCAACCTCAGATTCTGGCTAAGAAAAGTTTTGGATTTAGGTATGTGGGTATTTCAATAATGGATTCCATTCACCCTTATGCACAAAACTTATAATCTCACTTCTATTTTATGAAATTGGGAATGTGCATTCTTACCCAAGTATGATTTCTCTTATGATATTGATTTGCTTACATTGAAGTATGCTTTCTCATCCCTTACCCATGATTTTAAATGAGAATCCTCATGTATTTCAAAATCCCATGAATTGAGAATGATTTCTAGCATGATTTTCCTCCTATTGCATGTTTTCAACTAAAATTGGCATCTTTAGATAACATGACCTCAAGTATTTATGAAATTGCATGCCTAGTTCTTCAAATTATGAGTTTTAGTAAAAAGTATGTTGTGAACTGTGGCTATGCTATGCATTAAGACTTATGAATTTATGAAGAGCATGACATTAGATATGTCCACATGATTTACAAGTAATTTTGATAATAGATATGTCCCTATGCTTATGAAAGGTTTGGCATCTAGATATGTCTACCTAAGCTATGAACGTTTTTGGCATTAGATATGTCATAAGTATTATATGAGCTATATGAATGTTTTGGGAGTAGTATTTAGCACCGAGTTAGACTAAGTTTAGTGTACCCTAAGTCCCAGAACTACGTTGCCACCGTAGGTTACCCTCCGTGGCTCATTACAGTAACCTTAGTATATGGTTCTAACCTTGGCCGGTTAGGACAACCTTTTCTGGTGTAGAGTAACACACTAGATTCCATGTACCTCACATGGTATATGTTGGTTATGATAATCTCTCACAGAAATTGTTTATGTATTTGACTCTTTGATTTCATATTTCAGACTTACTACTTATGCTTTATGAATATAATATATCTTCAGCTTACGATACTGCATTGAGTCATTACATTACAAATTTTACCATCATTGCATGACTTCAATTTTAGTTATGTTTTAAGCATGTTTTACTACAGTTTATGCATCTCTCACATGCTCAGTACATTACATGGTACTTATCATATACTTTCTTATGCTGCATCTTTTGATGATATAGATTCAGGCACTCGCCCCCAGACTCGTGGCTAGACTCAACAGGATTTCCAGTCACAGTTGGTGAGTCCTCATCTCTCGAGGACTAGTTATGATCCCTAGTTATTATATGCTTTTCATTCAACACTTAGAGTAGATAGAGTCTTGTCCCAGCTACTCATTATGAAAGATTTAGAGGCTTTTCATTCATATCTAGACATTCAGTATTTGATGTTTCAAATTTATTTACTTTTAGAGCTTTATCTTATGCTTAGTTCGATTACCTACTTCCATCATTTATGCATGTTAAATCCCATATTACGTCTAGGGGGTAGCCTCGGGGCATGACACATTTACACATGTACAAATAAATTTATTGACGTTACGTTAGTAGTACATATGTTTAAAAGTATGGGGTATTACATTATCCTCCCGCTTTGGACCATTCATCTTTGAATATAGATGGCACGACCCACAATTAGGCCATGATGGTGCCTACTAAAATCCACAGTAGACAAGCAGAGTCCAAGAGAATGACACTATAATTAAATACTAAAATAGATAAAAATGGAAGCATATTAATAATAAGATTAGATCCACCAGCATAGATATATACAAATTGGTATAAAATATACAACGGGCCCTAAACAGACCAAGGAATACAAATATATACAAGGAACCCAAACCCCGAACCTAGTGTCACCGCTACTAGAGCGTCTAAGTACTAATATAGCAGTTTACAAGGTACCACTGCCTACCAAAATTACAAAATAAAGACAGTAAGAATAGAGGGAAAGCATACAATCTCCAGACCCCGGGAGCTCACCACGATTCGAATAGCAGTTGGCCTCAAATGAGTGGATGGTCAACAAGGGTGGCTCATACTAGACACTGCATCAGAAAAACATGAAGCAATATAGTATTAGTACCAAAACACGAGGTACTCAATAGGCATCATAGGCCGACCAAACTCAGAAGAAAATATATATTATAAGAGACAGGATAGTAAACTCGCTATCGAAATACACCTAAATCTAGTCATCGCAGGTAACTATGATCAAGTATAATTATAGATAAAAGGTTAAGATAATAATAATAAAAGCGATGAACAACTCAAATATACATATGAGAGAATGCAATGCATCACGGAATGATATGGTGGAGAAAGTGCCCAATACAAGAAAGTAAACCCCAAAACGCGATTCACGGGCTGCCCCAAAGGCTCCTCAAATTTTTTCGCAGGACACCCTATAACTCATCAACTGATGCAATAAAAGTAAAACTCGGATATGTGCTCTTCGGGCCACCCTTAGGCTCATCAACATAAAGTAAATAGAGAAAGAGTCAGGGAATATCCCTCTGACCGAGTATAAAGTGGTACAATTCATTTTCCATCAAAAAAAAATTATAAAAGCATAAAGTACTTTTCTAAAATCTAAAAAACATAGTAAAAGTAGAAAATCCCATTCTTAAGTCAAAAATCTCATATTTTCTTCAAAACATACCACTAGCCATGTAAATGCACGTATAGAATTTGTGTGCCTTCAAAAGAGAAAACATGTATATATATAAAAAAAATGCAAAAGCACCCTCCAAACAAGACAATTAACTTGGAACTCTGCCCAAATCCAAGCTAAGGCCTCGGGCCCATATTTACACATGAACAAAAATAAACATGGAAAACAGAACTAATAAGCACAAATTACCATAAAATGCCTACTCTGCTACGAAATCCTCCTCCCACCTCTACTAAGGATTCTAGTCTCAATATAACGAGGCTACAATACACTAAACTAAGGATAAACAGCATAATTCTGTTCCACGGTCTCGAAAATGGACAAATATGCAAAATAGGATTAAAGCCTAATTCTAACCTAAAACATACCCTAATGTTCATGTAACTTATAACATATATAATTTAACCGATCTAAATCTAAAAGAGGTAAACTATAACCTAGCTCAAGGATGGACTGCAAGCATGAACCTTCAGTCATGTGCCTTCCCCTTCTGAATAGTCTCAGATCACTGCAGGACTATCATAAATATATTCTAGGTGTCAAGATGAGAATAATGACACCCATATTGATATTAGGAATTTTTGTCCAAAAATTTGGTCAAAAATTGACCCTCGGGCCTACTAACGAGAAACAAAAAATAACTTAGAAATTAAGCTCCCCACAAGGTAAGGAAGGCATGCTCCAAAGTTGGGCAAAAATAGAGGCGGATTCGAACATCAAATGGTCCAAAATTGTCACTTTAAAGCGACGAAGAAATCATGCAAAGAATAATCAAATCGAAATGGAAGATGGAATTAATAAATACACACATATTTCAAAGAGAGGGGGAAGATAATTACCACAAAATGACACAAAAATAACGAGGATAGGTGATTTCTTATCTTGGGCGAGCTTTAATAATGGAGGAAATGTTTTGAAAGGGTTATGAAATTTTGAAGAAGGAAGTACATAAAATGTATTGTGATCGTTTCTTTTGCAAAAAAAGAGGCGCAGGAGTGGCGACGCCATGATGGGAAAAAGGGCACAGGAGCGGAGGTCAACGGGAACCTCCAGCTCCACATAGAGCGTCCATGAGACCGCAGGAGCGATCCCTTAGTAGTGAGTAAAGCTCACAAGTGCGGAGGCTGCTGATGTCAGCCTTCTTTGCAGTTGAGACTATCTCTCCGCACGAGCGAGCCAAGCACTGCAAGGGCGGCGACACCTGCAACAGAAAATTTTCAACATTATCAAAGTCTTTGATCTGACCCTCAGTATATTTTTCAAACCACGTAAAAACAAATCAAACATGCTACCCAACTGGAAAAGGCATCCCAACCTCAACAAAATCATCGAAATAACCAACGTAGGTCGTCTTGATATAATATTGATCGAAGTCAACACTCTTCCAATTTTGCCTAAAAGTTACCCAAGTGCCCAAAACATGTTTGGAAGTTTCAAGACCCAAAGCAAAGGTCCCACTAGCGCAAAGTCCATGTTTTAAAGCTAACAACACTGAGGGAATTTCCATCTGAGCCTATTTACTCCAAAAGTTGACCAAAGTCAAACCTTTCAGCTTTAAGAGTTCCAAAACAGAGAAACTCTTCTAAAACTTGACTGAATGCCTCGGGAAGCATGCCACCTATCCAAATAAGTCCAACTAATAATGAAGAAGCTATGGGAATGGTAAAAATGGTAATAGTGCATGAATATATCAAAATAACCACGTGGGTCGTTACAACATCCACTACTAAAAGAACATTCATCCTCACAAGTTAAAGAAACGAAGGTATCGAATGTCTCAAAAAATGAGGATAATGGATTTGCATGTCGTGCTTAGTCTCCCAAGTAGCATCTTCAATAGGATAATGCAACCATTGAAACTTAACTAATAGAATCTCGTTGGACATCAACTGCCTAACTTGCCTATCCAAAAGGGAAATAGGCTGCTCTTCGAAAGATAAAGACTCATCCAACTGAACTGAACTGAAGCGCGTGAGACTCATCCGGAATTTACTGTCTCAGCATAAAAATATGGAAAAAGGGGTGAACACCTAAAAGAGCAAGAGGCAAGGCTAACTCATATGCTACCTCTCCAATGCGATGAAGGATCTCAAATGCCCTAATGAACCTAGAGCTAAGCTTTCCCTTCCTCCTAAACTTTATCACGCTCTACATGGTCGACGCTCGAAGGAACACTAGGTCACCAACCATAAGCTCTAAGGCTCAAACCCTCTGGTTAGCATAAATCTTCTACCTAATCTGAGCAGTATGAAGTCTCTCTTGAATGACCTGATCTCAATCCACAGAATCACTTAGCAAGTCAGTACCTCATGGTCTAACCTCAAAAGCATCAAACCCACCCACCAGAGACCTGCAGCTCCTACCATATAATTCCTCCTATAGAGCCATCTGAATACTGGAGTGGTAGCGATTATTATATATGAACACTGCCAAGGATAAGACTTGGTCCCACTGATATCCAAAATCAATAACCTAAGCCACAATATATCCTTTAGAAACTGAATAGTATGCTCTAACTAACCATCAGTTTGTGGGTGAAAAGCAGTGCTAAGCTCAATATGGGTACCCAACTCTCTCTGACTAGACCTCTAGAAATACAAAGTAAATTGAGTACCATGGTCAGAAATGATAAAAATAGACACCTCATGAGAATGGACAATCTCACAGATGTAGATTTGAGCTAACCTCTTTGAACTCTAAGAAGCTTGAACTGGCAGAAAGTGAGCAGACCTCATCATCCTATCGACGATGACCCAAATAGCATCAAATCTCTGCAATGTATTTGACAAGCCTACCACAAAGTCCATAGCTATACGCTCCCATTTCCACTTAGGAATAGGTAGCCGCTGAGTAAATCCACTTGGTCTCTAGTGCTTGTACTTCACCTGGTGATACTTAAAGAACCTAGAAATGAAATTTGAGATATCCCACTTTATCCCACACTACTAGTACTGCTGCCTTAAGTCACGATACATATTAGCTACCCTGGGATAAATGGAATACCTAAAATAATGAGCCTCATCCAAGATCAATCTTACCAGATCACTAACTCTAGGAACACAAATATGACCCACGTTCCTCAAAACACCCTTTGAATCAAAGTTCGCCTTTCTAGCCTCGCCTCTCAGCACCTTGTCATGGATGATCCTGAACCTCGCATCATTAAACTATTACGCCTGAATCTGCTCCATCAATAAAGATCTAGCCTCAACACATGCAAGAATATGGCCTGGCTCAGAAATATAATGTCCAACCAACCTATTAGCTAAGTACTAGATGCTCGAAGGTGAAGGTTGCTTCTATATTGCCAATAATGCCAAAATTCCCATACTCACCGCCTTTCAGCTCAAGGCATCTACTACCACATTTGACATGCCTGAGTGATAGAGAATAGAGATATCATAGTCCTTCAGTAACTCCAACCACCTGCGCTGCCTCAAATTTAGATCCTTTTGGCTGAAGATGTATTGAAGATAGTGAAGATCTCATAGTGCACTGATAATGCTCAAATCATTCCCTCCAAGTTGGAGGTCACAACGATCGTCAGATCAAAATAAAATTTATAATTCCCAATGGATATTGGGGTCGTACCCAAGGGAATTATGTAGTCACAATCGAGCTAATATAGAGTCCAAACAACTTATTGAAGTTCAATTAACAAGAAAGGGAAAAGATATCAAAATGGGAGATTTACGAACTACAACTAAAGATAAAAGAAAAACAAATAAAAGATAGATTGATCAATGGCTTTCCTTGCTTTCGACAAGCAAGGACAACAAGGGAGAATTGGGAATGGGAATTCAATTCACAAGACTTGCACCCCGGTTGACACCTAGGTAGTCCTGGGTAAAGGTATGCCTAACTATCTCTCGACCAATCGAGCATATATCTCATGTATTTTCTCTCAAACTAACACAAGTATTCAATAAACCATCCAAATACCTTGGGTTGGGTTATCTCTAACACCAACTCTTAGATGGGAGTTTTTGGCAACCATGCTATGTCTAGCCATGATCTAGAGTGGAAACCCCAAATCCCCATTAATGAATATTCCCGAAGTCGAGAATTTCTCTCTCGAGCAAAAACCCAAATTAACAAGCTAAGTCAATGTTTGCAACCATTGACTATAATTTCAAGCGTGGAGGATTCAATAGACCTAAATAATCAAACAAGAGCAAAATCTATATATGAATTCAACAACCCAACAAGTATAATCTCTAATACAAACCCAAAATCTTAATTCAAAAATACAACAATAAAATAGCAATTAATAACAAGAGTTACAGATTGGAAACTAAAGATTTTACAATAAATTCTTCCAAATCTTCACTCCTATGGTGTTGGATGAAGAATTTGCTCCCAAGCTTGCTCAAAAGTTTCTAATATTAGCCAAAGATATGTTTCAAGACGGCTTGGAAGAGTTTTATGTGAATTGAGGTTTCAAAAAGGTGAAATTTCCATTTCTGCCCCCGCAGCTGCTTTTCTTTTTCGCCTACGCACAGTGTCTATCGCGTTTGCGAAGAGTCTCTGTCTGGTTGACCTTCATATTTGTGGGAATCCTATCTTGTTCGTAGAGCTTTGACTCAGCTGCCCTTCGCATTCGTGGCCTGTCCTCCGCGTTCATGAAGGCATGTGCAGGTGCCAGCTACTTGTTTCTCCGAATAGCTTCCTTTTGACTTGTTTTCATCCAAATTCTTCTTGAACACTTCTAATACACGGAAACCTGCAAAATAGAAGTAATCCGTGTCAATTGCACTATTTTTCCACTTATTCTTAACAAAAGCACAAGTTTAAATGCTAAATAAGTAGGTATATACTAACTTATCAAACCCCAAACTTAAACTATTGCTTGTCCTCAAGAAACTCAAATATTCCAACTCAATAGGCATAAAATCACAAGTGCAAATGACAATACCACAAGCAAAGGAAAACCCATTTCAAGCACCAAACGTGACTTTGGTTGGTACAAATGATTTGTCAATCACTTGATAATTACTCTAAGCATTCCATCCAATTTAAAACACAATTCAATTATGCAATGGCAAAATAAGTACAAGAAAGTGACAAAAACCAATCCTCAAGGTGTCAGTCAAACCACTAGCTTACCAAAACATGCTCATTTGATTCATTTTTCGGAGTTTATCAATATCACCAACTATTCTAATTCGCATGCCCTCACAAGAACGAAAGTCCCAAAAACATATTATGTACAAAGACAATCACAAGGGACAAATACAAATGCTAACACTCACAAAGAAGTTCAAGTGCACACACGTCGAACCATAGGCTTGCCCTTCATGTAAATCGCCACTAATGTAGGGTAGCCAAGATCAAAATCACAAAGGATTTATGGGTTACGATGTTGGCTAGGGTTAAAGTGAGGATCTCATTTGTGTGAATACACCTCCCTAATGCTCTGTGTTCTTATTTAAAACACCGCTCACATTTTCAATTTCAACTTCACCTTATTTAACCCTAACACAACCCAAGATTCTCCTTTTTAACTCATGGTCATTCAACCCTTTATGTCACCTTCACTTGGTAGCACCTATTTTGATTTTCAATTTGCTCATTGGATTGATCTTTTGGAGCAATTTTCAATTCGAAATTAAGGTTCTACCTTGCACTTGGAGTACACTTCTTTTCTTCTCCTAATTTGATCATATGCACCCCCAAACTTAGGCATTTACGTATGTTGTATTTCGGTTCCCCCCAAACGTAGGCTTTTAGCCTATATTTCTTTTTCAACCAATAAGGGATGATGGGTGCCAATGTAGAGGTTCCACAAAGGTAAAGGTGTTACAAGGTGCCAAAGAACAGTCATAAGCTCAAAGGGGTTCACTAGGATTTGATGTCATTGGGAAGTCATTTGGGTGAAGTGGCTATCAAATAGGCCCTAAGGTCATTTTCTAAGCTTGGTTACACTTAGAATTTTTCCTTGAATCACATTCGGGGCAAGTCTTAGACGACACTCATGCACAAGATTTATTCAACTAAACCTCACCACACATGGCATGCAAACTATTGAAGAAGGATCAATTTTTAACTTCCTACACAAGAACAAAGATAAGCCATTCTACATTATCACCGCTAATGAGCTTAGACTCACAAAAAGATCAAAGGAATTGTCACAAACATCATTCTTCACCATGCATTTTTCACAAAATTTTTTGGAAGGGTAAGCCTATTTCACTTAACATGCAATACTACTTCATTAGTATCAAACAAGTAAATTTGCAGCCAAACCCTCAAAAGATGACGATTTGCCCTTAAGAATGACATCACTCAATCTATCATTGGGACAATTCATCTATCTAAATTGGTATGGCTACACAAGGTGGATCAAATAAAATATCACAATTTCGGGCACATGCGATTCACATATAACAAAGTATGAGTCAAACGTGCAATGCACAGGCCAAATAGTCATCCTGTGCGAAGATCGTGCGGTTCGCACATCGTCATTTGTGGAACAAATATCCCCTAGAAAGTTCCATCTAGACTAATGGGTACTCAGACTTCCTGGGCCCATAAAAACCATATCTCAACTAAAAAATAACAAAAGAAGCTAAAAAGTAAAGAAAACTAAAACTAAACCATAAACTTCTTTCACACAACATCAAAACCCGACGAGGGTGCAAATCCACAAGGTACACCCGACAAGGAAACAAACCATATATAAGAAGGGCGGAGTTCATACCTAATGGATTGCACATTGTAAAGAAATGAGTGGAAGACCTTGATGGAATTTTTGTGTGCCAAAGGAGGGGAGAGTAACTTTGTTTTGAGAAGAAAACATTTTGGTTCTTCTGATTTTTGAACATTTTAACTTTACCTGAATTGCCTGGAAGATTCGCATTCGCGGCGGCACGGCGCATTCGTGAAGGCTCGACATTTAGCTGGCCTTTGCATTCGCGGCCGGTCCATGCATTCACGAAGGTCTGACATAAACCTGGTCTTCGCATTCGCATCCAGTCCTTCGCATTCGCGAAAAAGGTGTACTGGGATAACTTTTCAATTTTTCTTCAGCTTTCTGCCCGTGATGTGCGATGCCTTGTGCAACGAGCACTTTGTTAGGTGTAAAATGCACCACATTTGCACATGCTAGTATTTTTTATCAGTTCACTGGTTGCTTGTGCGATTGCATGGGCGATGGGAACTCTTCCAGGTGCGAAAAGCACGCTTTTCAGAGGTATTTTTGGTGCTTCTCAACACTTGGTTCTTCTTCTCATTCCTTTGGACACCTAAAACACACCAAAAAGAAACAAAAAGGGAAGTAAAGCATAAGACCGACGGGTTGCCTCCCATCAAGTGTACAATTTAATGTCGCAGAGCAACGCAATCTACCTCACAATCGAGATCTCCACTTGGAAGGTTTGAACCTTCGACCCAAACTTGAATTGAATTTTTGGTGGCACTCCGGGGAGGAAGGTTTTAATATGAGAAGGACATTCTCTTGATTTTTCATGTCACACTTTTTAGCCTTCAAGTGAGGGAGGACACTTTGCCTTCTTTCCACTACAAACTCAATACTGGATAGCCCTTCATCCACTCTCCTTCCAAGGTCTTCCAAAAGCTTGATTACTTCAACTCTCGTCCATTCAATCAAACTTAAGGTCGAACAAAGGTTGAAGTGGGATTTGGACATCTCCACTTTCAAGCTTGCCTCATTCATAACATCCTCACTTAGAGATGCTATAACATCATGACCCACACCTAGGGTAGTTTGTTTCAACACCACCTTCAATTCATGATCCTCCCTTGTGTTTTCTTCTTCTTTCTCCCTTGCATCCACAAAGCATTGCTTTATGGATTGCACATTCTTCTCTTGGGTTTCTAGAGAGTCCAAGAGGGTTTGGAGCTTACCATATATGCCTTCTTTGCTTGCGAATTCATGGTCCCTGTTAAGGTCACAAGCACCACTAGAAACATTGTTAGCACAAGAAGGAGGAGAGGGACGATCATCATTGGGGCATTCGCTCCAATGTCTGTCATGACCACCATACAAATAGCAATTGTGCCCATCATAGAAGCGAAGGGGAGAATACCTTCCTCGCTTAGGGCCAATTCTACACCTTCATCCAAGATGGGGTCCTCCACAATAAACACAATAGTCGGGAATATAAATTGGGATGCAACTATCACCATTTTTAACATTGAAATAAGCCATAATGCCATCAACAAACTAAAACTAAACAAAAGAAAAACAATTATTCAAAAAATTGAACTAGAGTAAGCAAACTCAAATTCTAAACTAACTCAATATGCCAAATTGTTCCCTGGCAATGGTTCCATTTTTTATAACGCTCAAATCTATCTCTCTAAGTAGGAGGTCACGGTTATCATTAGAGTAAAACAAAATTTATGTCGTACCCAAGAGAACATTGTAGTCATGATAGAGCTAATATAGAGTCCAAACAACTTATTGAGGTTCAATTAAAAAGAAGGGGATAAGATATCTAAAAGGGGGGATTTACAAACTACAACTAAAGATAAAAGAAAATCAAAGAAAAGATAGATTGATCAATGGCTTTCCTTGCTTTCGCCAAGAAAGGACAACAAGGGAGAATTGGGAATAATAATTCAATTCACAAGACTTACACCCGGTTGACACCTAGGTAGTCTTGGCTAAAGGTAATCCTAACTGTCTCTCGACCTATCGAGCATATATCTCATGTATTTTCTCTCGAACTAACACGAGTAAGCAATAAACCATCCAAATAACTTGGGTGAGTTAGGTTATCTCTAACCCCAACTCTTAGATGGGAGTTTTTGGCAACCAAGCTATGTGTAGCCTTTATCTAGAGTGGAAACCCCAAATCGCCATTAATGAATCTTCCCGAATTCGAGAATTTCTCTCTCGAGCAAAAACCCAAATTAGCAAGCTAAGTCAATGTTTGCAATCATTGACTATAATTTCAAGTATGGAGGATTCAATAGACCCAAATAATCAAACAAGAGAAAAATCTATATATGAATTCAATAAGCCAACAAGTATTATCTCTAATACAAACCCAAAATCTCAAGTCAACAATATGTCAATAAAATAGCAATTAAGAACAAGAGTTAAAGATTGGAAAGTAAAGATTTTATAATAAATTCCTCCAAATCTTAACTCCTGTGGTGTTGGATGAAGAACTTGCTCCCAAGCTTTGCTCAAAATTTCCAAAGATTAGCCAAAGATATGTTTCAAGATAGCTTGGAAGAGTTTTATGTGAATTGGGGTTTCCAAAAGGTGAAATTTCCATTTCCGCCCTTGTAGGTGCTTTTCCTCTTCGCCTACGTGCAGTGTCCACTGCATTCGCTAAGAGTATCTGTCTGGTTGACCTTCACGTTCACGGGTGGCCTACCTCATTCATGGAGCTTTGACTCAACTAGCCTTCGCGTTCGTGGCCAGTCCTCCATTTCACGAAGGCATGTGTAGCTGCCAGCTACTTGTTTCTTCGAATAGCTTCCTTTTGACTTGTTTTCATCCAAATACTTCTCGACCACTTCTAAGACACATAAACCTGCAAAATAGAAGTAATCTGTGTCAATTGCAATATTTTCCCACTTATTCTTAGTAAAAGCATAAGGTTAAAGGCTAAATAAATAGGTAGAATACCAACTTATCATGCACGCCATGAATTTAGTGCCTCCAAATCTTTAACGTGAAGACTACTGCCGCTAACTCTATGTCATGAGTGGATAATTCCTCTCGTGAACCTTTAACTATCTTGAATCATAAACAATCACTTAGCCCTACAACATCAATGCACAATGCAAACCAACTTTGAAATTATCACAGCAAATAGTAAACCCCTAGCCCTCGACTAAAAGAGTAAGAATTAGAGCTGAAGTCAATAAGGCCTTGAGCTTCAGAAAGCTCTTCTCACACTCATCAAACCACTAGAAATGGACATTCTTTTAAGTCAATCTTGTAAATGGAGTTGCTATTCAAGAAAACCCTTCCACAAACCATCTGTAATATCCTGCCAACCTAATGAAACTACGAACCTTAGTAGGAGAAGTAGGCCTAACCCTTTCATGAACTATTGCAATCTTCATAAGATCTACCATAATCCCATCCTTAGACACCACGTGTCCTAGGAATACTACAGATTCAATTTAAAACTCACTTAGTAAATTTGGCATACAATTGGTGATCTCGCAAGGTCCGAAGCGTAACTCAAATGTTGCTTATGCTCCTCCCTACTCCTCGAGTTAACAAGAATGTAATTTATGAACATTATAATGAAGAAATCTAGGTTAGCTTTGAACACATAATTCATTAACTCCTTAAATGCTGCTAGGGAATTAGTCAATCCAAAAGACATGACTAGGAACTCATAATATCTATATAGCGTCTTAATTGCAGTCTTTAGGATGTCCGATGCCTTGTTCTAAATTGATAATAACCTATCCTTAAATTAGTCATAGAGAACACCACTCCACCATGTAGCTGATCAAATAGATCATCAATACGCAACATTAGAAACTTGTTCTTAATGGTCACCCTATTCAGCTACATGTAGTCAACACACATACGCAATGAACCATCCTTCTTCTTCAAAAAAATAAGATCACCCTACGGAGACATACTAGGCCTGATAAACCCCTTACTCAGAAATTTATAGAGTTGTTTCTTACTCTACCTAAACTTGATTGGTGCCATTAGATATGGTAGAATAGAAATAGGTTAAGTGCCTAGCTCAACATCAATACAAAAGTCAATATAACGATTAGGAGAATGAACTAGTATATTATTGATAAGTTTGTAATCTACCAACTTATATTGCTCTTAATCATGAGTTATTGCCATGATTCGATGATATTTATAAGAACTTTATGCTTTTATTCTCTTATATGTTGGCATTCTTGAGTAATGAAGATAGAAAAGGATTTAAACCCAAATGGACTCTAAAAAGAAAGCTTATTCAAGAGATGATTGGTATAAAAGGACTCTTCTAGGGATGTGTGACAGGACATGCGTGTCACAAAAGGGAACCTTCTTTTTGCAGGGGCCAACGCATGAAGAACATGGAACACTTCCTAGAGGTTTAGATACTTGTGTGTTGTAAGTCAACACAAGCAACCACACATGCTCGTATAGATGGAGGCATAAGAGAAGTCCCATACTACCCATAGTACTCGACATCTTTGTGCCACAAGTCTTCACATGTATATGTAGGTGCCCATGTGGGTGAAAGCACAAGAACAAGTGACCCGTAGGGAAAAATGATCCGGATCCGAAAAAGATATTGCGTAATTATGAAGCTTTCAAGGCCCTTTTTGGGATATATGTAAGGATTTTACATTCAGTTTTTCCCTAATTGAGAGAACATCATTGAATACACTTTGTAGTACAATTTTTGAGAGATATTTCTTCCTTGAAACTTGTGAAAACACCATTTTTACTTACTCAAAGCTTGGAATTTAAGCTAGTTTTATGAATATGACTGGAATGGAAGGTTACCCACTTGGTATATTATTTTTTCTTTCAGTGTAAGTAGTTAATTCCATTTCTAGGGTTGTGTGCATGATGGGTGTTTGAAATTGGGATTTGGGATTAATTGTTTTTGCTTATAATTGATTATTATATATGGGTCTATTGAATCCTTCAAGTTTTAATTAAATAATTGATGGTTACAAACATTGATTTAGTTTTCTAATTATGCACTTGCTAGAGAAAGAAGTTCTATAATTGGGTAAGAATTCATAGTGAGGATTTAGGGATTTCAACCAAAAGTTGAGGCTAGAAATATCTTGACTTAGAAATTCCTCATCTAAGGGTTAAGGCTAGAAATAGCTCTAACCACTTAAGATAATTGGTTGGTTTGTTGCTAAAACCTTGCGGTTCGAAAGAATCCAAGGTATTTATGTTTGGTTGGTCGAAAGATGATTGAACATAGCTTTAATCAAGGTTACCCATGCCATAACCGAGTATAAGATGAATGATTAATCCCAATTTCAATGTATGACCCCATCAGAAGCATACCCCTAGTTCCTGCATATTTGTTAGTTATAATCGTGTTAATCGTTATTTTTTCTTACAATTTGCGATCACTTGTCCAAATCACTTCCCCTATTTACTTTTAATGTTTATACATTGTGCTTACTTGTGTGTATTAACTTACATATCTTGGTAAATTTTTGCTCCAATCCTCATGGATTCGACCCTGACTCTTATTGGATAACTTGTTTTGTGACGACCCTAGCCACCTTCTTAATTCGAGAGTTGTTTTGGACATTATCAATCAGTAGGGAACACATCCAAATACTCGAAAACCACTGGAACTGAGTCAATAGATGTTCTTGTGGCACTAGTATCACAGAGATAAGCAAGATAAGCAAAGAACCCCTTCCCAACCAACCACTGGGCTCTCAGGAAAGATATAACTCCCCTCGGCAAGTGGCTATCAGCACCCTTCCATAAAATAGGATGGATACAAGGAATCCATAGAGTAACTATCATGACCCACACCGATGCGAGTGGCACCCACCCAAACACCCGGATGAGCAAACCAATAACCCAATTCAACACTTAACAAAACTAAAGCCTCAAAAAACCGATGCAATAAAATAATCTAGCAGTCATAGCCAAAATACTAACAACATAAGATCATGCGGAAATTCCCCTACAAACTGAAAATTGTTATACCAAAACATCTATGGACGTCTACAATGTGGGAATGCAACCCCAATACAAGAATTCTAAGTCCAAAATAATGGACTAGAGATGTATTGGAGGAATCCATGGTAGCCAAAAGAGTAGCTCAACCTTGGAATCTGGAATAGTTGAGACTAAAACTGAGGTCGCAGAGTATCCGCCGAAATATGTCCTATACTCACAAAAAAATCTAGTACAGAATAAGTACACAACCATAGTGTACTGGTAGGATCATCGGCCAGCTCCAACAAACAATATATGAACAATAAACCAAAGCTGAGTAAAGCAGTACAACATGTAATAGCAAGCCAAAAATATCATTCCAGACTCTCACTCTTTCCTCTAACATACCAACTACATGAAATAGGTCCAACATCCACCACAACAATAAATAATGACATAAGCATATACGCTTTTTAAGTAACCCAGACTAACCAAAGATGCCTAGAACAACACTTAAGTGTTTAACATGCAATTTATGATCTACAGAAGGACCAACCCCATATTTAAGTACAAATACTCCGCCTCTCATGGACCAATATGCACCAATCGCAATTTCAACAATCAACTTGGTCCACTTATAGAACCATCTACAAAAAATAGTCAATAAGAGAATTAAACCTGCACCAGGCATTGTACCTGAGCCTACCATTATAAAACAAGTACCAGGCTTGGTACCTGAGCAAACCAATATGTATCTGGTACAAGGCGTGGTACCCAAGCCAACCAATATGTATCCCATAACAGGAGTGGTACCCGAGCCAACCCAATGTCATACAAAATCCAATAGTAAACAAATAATAAATGAAATCACACTTGTAAACTAATAAAAAACAAAACCAAGTTCATTTCACATGACTAACACTCGGACAATTATACATTCATAATACTATTTCCTAAGGATGCAATGCATATACCAAACTAAGCTACAATTACATGAAAACATATTGTATTTGGGAAAACCATAACCATCACCTACCTCGAGTATCCTGAAAGCTCTACTAGAACTAAGAGTTTCCATTCCCTGAAGCTTTTGGCCCCCATTGGTCTAAAAATAAGTACACAGAACTACAATCAATCCAAATGGCCTAAAATTACCGGATTATACTCAAATCCTAATCCCCCAGCCAATATTTGATCATTTCACCCATCCTAGGGCTTTTCCACAATTAATTCACCCAAAGCTACAATTTTTACGGATACATTAAGCAAATAATGGTGTTTTAAATATAATTGAGCAATTATAATTACAACCCAAGAATCCTACACCATAGAATCCTCTTTTTTACCAGGTTCTAACTTCTTAGGTCAACCCAAACTTTCCCCCAAGCCTAAAATTATCGTTTCTAAGGTCTGGGAATCGAAATACTGATGTGGGGAGAAAAATCCTTACCTTTTCGACGGAATTTGGTGTAAAATCAATGGAAATTGCCTTTCTTTGCCTATGCCCTTCCCTAATATGTTCTTGAGAAGTTCTGAATGTTTTTGGGGAAGTTTTTGCATTATGTTTAACTTTTTCTACTATAGCAGTCTATACATCGCTATAGCAGTGCCACTATAGCAGACTCGACCTCTATAGCAGTGCTGACCAACTTTGACTTTCATTATAATGGAATTTCTATGCTATAGCGATCGTTGTTGTAGCATGGTGTCAACCACTATAGTAGTTAAAATGGAATAGAATCTCGAGTATTCCCCCAAAGTTGCCCATTTTACAACACACCTCAAATCCTAACAGTCTAAACCAACACTTTCATATCAACTTTGATACCAGAGTTCTACTCACCTGAATTCACTTCCGAAAAGTCTCGCAGACTCTTTAATATCTTATCTAACAAAAAACTAGCTCAACATAAGATAATTTGCCCAATTTTCACCTGGATTACCCTAGACCATGCCTCACTCAGAATCCATCCGAGACTAGCCTAGCCTAAAATTTCCAACTCCCAAACCCGAAAGTTTTCTAACCCAAAACTTTGCATGAATAGTTTACCCTTACTGACGAAACATGTTGTTACAACAAATATGAATTGACCCATCGTTCATCCCCAAATGATCAAACCCTAAAATATGAGCTAAAAGAGAAAGTGTAGTACACGAATCCTCAAAAAAGTGAGGGTACTTATCTTGCATGTCCTTATTAGTTTCCAAAGTGGCTTCCTCAATCGGACGATACTTCCATTAAACTTTTACCGATCTAATTTTCTTTTTCCTCAATTTTTGGACATCCCGATCAAGAATAGTAACCAACTCCTCCTTGTACTGAAGATCCTTCTCTAGCAAGATTGAAATCCGCTTGATGATGTACTCCCCATCCCCATGGTATAACTTTAGCATGGATACATAGAACACTGGATGGACTCTGGATGAACTAGTAGGCAGTGCTAACCTGTAAGCCACTGGCCCTACAATCTCGAGATCCTCGAATGTAGTGATATACCAAGGGCTAATCTTGCCATTCTTGCTGAATCACATTACCCATTTCATTGGAGACACTTTCAATAATACATGTTCACCAACCTGAAAAGCCATGTCTCTTACCTTGCAATCTGAGTACTCTTTCTGCCTGCTTTGGGCTGCTAGCAACTTGGTTTAAATTCCCTTTTGGTGCTCATAATTAACCTGCTGACAATTCTGGCACTTAGACACATAGTTAGCTATGTACTTATTCATCCAGGCCATTCATAAAGTCTGTTCAAGTCCTGGTACATTTTGGTTATGCCCAGATGAATGGAATACTGCAAACTGTGAGCCTCTGTCAACATATTCTAAATCAAATTAGCATCTCGAGGGATATAAATCCTCCCCATGAAGCTCATCACCCTGCCAGCATCCACTGTGTTATCCTCGAACACTCTAGATACCACCGTGCACTGAAGATTGTTCAACTGTGCATCCTGAAACTATTCGGATTTAATTTCCTCGATAAACATGGGTTTAACCGCACCCCTCCCTATTCTAAGATGCCCAACTGTATGAAGCTAGATTTTAGAGTCCGAATCTCCCTACCCAAGGGTCATTCGGACACCCCCAAGCAAGCCAAACTTTCCATGCTAACTACCTTCTAGTTCAATTCCTTTGCCACCACATTAGCCTTTCTCGAATATGTTGGTAAAGGTAAGATTTATTACCGCTAAAACTCATTAGTTTTGGCGGCCATTATTTACAGCAATTAAATGGACACTAAATCCAATTTAAAATGGCTAGTTATGTTCATTTAGCATCCATTTTTATAGCCGGTAAATCTATTTATATTGCTGCTAAAACTCATTATTTTTAGCGACAATTAAGATGGTTGTTAAATCCAATCTAAAATTGCTAATCTTGCTCATGTAGCGTCCATTTTAATAGCCGTTAAATTCAATGAATTACCGCAAAAAGTTTATATCTTTAAGAACAATAGTTTGGTGGCTATTATAATGGATAGAATAGTCCCTGTGTAAATGTCTTAATTTCCCCCCCCCCCCCCTTTAATATCCAATTATTTTGGTCCATAATAAAATTAATTTGACGCTGGAAGTCACAAGCTTTAAAGATCAATTACTTAGACACAATTAATAATGACTACATTCATTCAGAAAATTATCTAGTTTGCACTTCTAGTTATAAGTTTATAACTAGTAAATAAAACAAAATTATTATTAAAAGAGAGCCTCTTAGAGGCGAGAAGTTTGTTGAATGCTAAAAACATATACTATTAATTCATAAATCATAATATCTCATTAAATGTAAATAAACAAAAGGAAGTACTAATCCAAAATATAGTATCACGACTAAAAATAAACTTATATTATTTGAATGAAATAACTAAAATCATTATATAACCAATTCTATTGAATAATGTCTTCAAATAATTTTCCCAGCTGCTCGTCATATTGAAATATTCCCTAGGAAAAATGTTTGAACATCAATCTGTATGACCTGAAATAATAAATTAAATATGGCATAAGATGAAATATAAAAAATAAAAGTATCGGGAGTTAGGAGCTATATCATATCAGAACCATATGAAGATTACAACAAATCTCATCATCACTAGTCCCACCACACATTTCTCATCACAACTGACGCCAATCACAAGAGGTATATTGGACTAGAATTGCTTAACCAAAGCCTCGATTTATCTAGTGGCTTGCTGCACAGGAGAAGCTGTTTGTGAAGGTGAGGTTATATGGCATAGGGGAGCATTGTGTAAGACTGAATGTTGTCTATATGAGGAAGATATTATTGTGGATGCTGAGCACTTATTTTCTGGGTGTACTTGGACTAAAAATTATAGGCAATCATGTAGAACTGGATTGACGTTCAACTACGACAAAGGAGGGTGCAGACTATGCTACTTATTAGAAGCAACCATTCGAGTAGGTCAAAGAAGAATATTATTGTAGTAGGTTATGGAGCTACAATCTATCATATATGGGCTGCACGGAACAAAATGATATTTGCTAAGAAGAAAACAGAACACACCACACAATTTTACTAAAAGATTGGCTATATATAGATACTCAAGTAGAGGTAAGATTAGTATTACTTGATACACAGACTTTGTAATGCTTAGAGACCCACTAGACTTGAGTAATCTTCCTAGAAGGGGACTTGAGGCTATGGGTGCTCTTTAGGCGAGAAACATACAGATTCATATAAAATTACAAACCGCAGCAAGTTCAAAATGAAGAAACAACTAAAAAAATAGGTTGCTTACAAAAGAAATATTGGCTAGACTGCATATAAAAGTTGAGGAAAACAAGTGTTGTCTCTGTGAGGACAATATGATGGAAATGCAGAAGCATTTGTTTGCTGAATGCACGTGGATCAGCAGCATAAAAGAAGCACTGAGTGGTAGGTTGGGTGTCACACTACACTGTCGGGGTTTTTCTGAAACAATCTGATGGATAAAGAGAAGAGGATGGCAGCAATTTCATAAGGTTATATTGGCAGCAGCTCGGGGGGCTATGCTCTACAACACTTGGCAAGCTAGGAACTAGTATATGTTTTAACAAGTAAATGTAAATATAGAGTTTGTACTTGCACAGATAAAAAAAGAGCTTATAGTAAGGATAAAGATGCTAAGGAGTTTATGAGCATTACCAGCAAGCCTACACCAGTCAGCTCAAAAAGTTGGAATATCAATATTTGTTCTTGGGAACCCCTGCAATTACCTTTAAGTTTCAGTCTTTATAATCAAAACCACATCAAATGATAATTACAAAAAAAAATAAAGATCAATTGAGATTACAGTCCTAATCGATATACCTCAATTAACAGGTGAAAGCGCTCACAAGAATTGTAGTTAATAAAGTAAAAACTTTAAAGAACTCTTTATCATATGCTAACTCATAACTCAAAGGCATCTATAGATTCAACACACTCTCATACACGTAATTTAGTGAAAGATCAATAGTCTTTCCCTTTAATATCAAGACTTAGATTTTTAGCTCGAGGATGTTTACAACAGCTCACTTCTCCTATCACTACTACAAAGAGCATTATAAGACAAATTTACTTGAATCTGTTAGGGGAAGCACCAAGAGTAGCTTGTAAATCTATGAAAGGCTATATGTTTTTGGAGTTATACAATATTCTTGATCATTCTGATAATCCTTCATTTAATCAACATGATCTTTGCTTTGCTATATGTTTGGTAAGAGATTTGGAATTATGTATACAAACAAATATGATAATAAGAGAGTAACAAGTCATAACTACAACAATTAAGCTTGCTTTAACTAGACTATTTTTTGTTGAAAACGAGAAATATAAACAACAATGTTAATATGTGGCTAGGCTTACATGGAAGGCTACTAACATCAGATGGACTAATTAAGTAGGAAACTCAAGTTGATATTGTTTGTTCCTTATGCCATTCTCATCTGGAAACCAAATACCATTTGTATGTCCATTATTATTTCACCAAAGAAGTATACAAGTGGATACTAAGACGGATGTAAAAACCTTATCAGCTAGCAGCAAACTAGGAGCAGTACTTACAATGGGGTGTGATCTATGCCAAGCGCATAATCAATCTTCCCATATATTGAGTACACTGCAGAAGTAATCTATGCAATATGGAGTAAAAGTAACCGGCGGATATTTTAGGGGAAAAGCATGCACATGGAAAGAATAGTTTGAACTACTCCTTGTATCTGTAATATCAGGGCCCCTCCAGGGATTAGGTCTCTTATTTTGACTTGGTTCATTTAGATTAGATCTGTGGGTCTAGTGTCATATAGGTTTGCTAGGTGTTTTGATTTTGTTTAGATAGCTGGTTGAGTTTGAGCAACCTAGTTTTGTATTTCTTCACTGGTGGTTAATAAAAAATGTTAATTACTCAAAAAAAATCATGGTTCTTGATAGCTATGTATATATTTATTTTTAGAATGGTAAAAACACAGATTCTAATGAATGTTTATAATGGAAGATTAAACGAATTAAAAGAGTATTAAATAAAAGATCAAAGATGAAAATAAAACCAGTATAAAATAGACCAAAAGGTAAAATATGAAAGTAATGTAGATGAAGAAAAATAAAGTTTGTAACTGTTGAAAAATCTGCGGAGTTTTTTCCATAATTTATGGCTTGTTTAGACTTTCATCATCTGTGGAATTTAAAATACTAAAAACCAAAGAAGATGCCACCGGCCAAGAAGATTTGCCAAATCTGGCTAGGGAAATACGTATAAGGGATTGAATGATAGAAGAGTAAGAATATAAACTATTAGAAATCATCTAAGCTGTAGAAGCTGCTGCATTTGCAGCTCAAACTATGAATGAGTAAGAAATTGCTAGTGACGAGGTTGAGGCTTAAAGTGAGATTTTTTGAAAATAAATTGGAATCGTCAAAGTTCAATGTACTAATACTATATCATTACCGCTACAGTCATGTATTGGAAATTTATATTTGTAGATGAGGGAGTTCGAAGAAAATTTTAGGACCCCAAGTAACGAAATGGTTCAACTGATAAATAGAGAGATTCAGCAAATCAAGAGATATGAACCTTGGCTTCGATATTACAATGGATCATTAACACAAAGAGTTCACATCCACCTAAAATAAAGATTCAGATGGCTGATGTTTTCAACAATTTATAATCATGATCTCAAGTAATTAACATGAATCAATAACAGAGAGCTCATGGAAGAAATTTATCGATAAGGTGCAGCATATCAAACTTGGAGTCTGATTGACAAAAATCATGAACTCAATTTTGTTCTTGTTTGGGGAGATGATAGTTTCTAAATATCTTGTTTTTAAATCGTTTTCCAAGTCAATTTAGTTAGGATGGCCTATGTAATCACTAAACTTATAAATTTCTTAGAAGAGAACTTAAGTCGTAGTAAAACCCAAACAACAGTTTCTTCTACTAGTTCGCGTATTCACAATGGAACTTCAGAACAATCAGGAGAATCTAAATATATTAACAACTACCTTGCCAACATAGAAATCAATTCAATTCATAAAATAGCAGGGGAAACAGAATAATGGATTCAATCAATTGCAATCAAATTTATAGCAACGAGAGATCACAACCACGACATAGCAAATACAGAAAAATTTACTTTTACACATCACAAATCACAACTCAACTTATAATCAAGTGTTTGAGTGACTAAGAAGCAGAATATTTTGTCGACAAAGACAAGAAAGTGAAGGAGAAGAATGATTCCCCTACCATCCTTGAAACCTACATGAAAAAAGAAGATGTAGACGTATGAGAAAGAGAAAATTGAGCCAACGAAGGTTGAAAAAATAGTGTCATTAGTTTGTTCTTATTTTCCAACATTGTATTTTTAAACTATAGAAAACGAATGTGACAAATTCATATATTGTAGTCACTCATATATAACAAAACAACAAGTAACCACAAAGAACTAAATAATATAGGCAACGCGATAAAAGAATCATGGAACCCATGGATGAACCAGTAAGCCATTAGAAACAGAGGTGAAATCCTACATAAAAATTCTATAGAACCCACTCATGCATGTTTGATTTCTTTGTTAATCCAAGTAAACTCCTTAATCATAATTCTATTGTCTAATAAAGAACAAAAGAATCCTACAGAACCTTTACTTGACGAACTAAGCAGAGTGAATATATATTTTTGTTTTCTTCTAAGTTATTGAAAAAATACCAGATTAATGAAAATTACAGAGGTAAAATCTCAAAGGAGATATACAGTATAAAATGGAGAAATAGAGAACAGAAACATCTACAGACCTCTTTTGAGATAAAAAATACGCGATAGAAATAGAGGAGAGAACATATGCGATAGAAATAGAGGATAAAATATACCTGCTGGAGATTGGATTTAGGTTTAGGATGTCATTGTTGTGATGAAATAATCAAAAGTTTTAATATTTTTAATCAGGTCTAAGTTCGAAAAAAATTTAATTTGGCGCCACAGAGGTTTTTATTTTCAAGAAGGCGGGACTTTTAATTTATTAGAAGGAAAAGAGCGGAAGAGAAAAAATTAAGGTTTTACAGGCTATTATTTGGAATTGCTACTAAAAATACACTGAATTCTGGCCAATATACATTAGTCCCTGATATTTGGCCTCTCATGAATACATTGGCAACAATTATCTTATTGTCGCAAAGTAATTTTTGCTAAAGCCTCTTTTTGTAGTAGTACTAGATGGTCACATCATAATCCTTTAATAATTCCATCCAGCTCCTATGTCTTAGATTACAATCCTATTGGGTAAACATATATTGCAGGCTGTGATGGTTTGTGAACACTTCACACTTGACACCACAAAGGTAGTATCTCCAAATCTTTAGCGCAACGACCACCGCTGCCAACTCGAAGTCACGGGTTGGGTAATTCATCTTATGGGGCTTCAACTGTTTGGAAGCATAATCTATAACATTCATTTCCTGTATAAATACAACACCCAAACCTGAATGTGAAGCATAAAAAAACACAAAAAATCCTTACCTTCAACTGGCAATGATAGGATGGGAGTCGTAGTCAGAAGTGTCTTAAGCTTTTTGAAGCTCTCTTAACACTTGTAAGACAAAACAAAAGGTACCTCTTTTTGAGTCAACCTTGTCAAGGGAGTAGCAATGGATGCAATGTCCTTTACAAACCTGCGATAGTAGACTGCAAGCCTTAAAAAACTCCTAATCTCAGTCACAGTGCTAGGCCAAACCCAACATTTAACTGCCTTAATATTTTGGGTATCCACCATCACCTCTTTTTTGGACACCACATGCCCTAAGAAGGCAACCAAAGACAACCAAAATTCACACTTGGAAAACTTGGCATATAATTTCTGGTGCCTCAAAATCTCAAGAACAATGTGAAGATGCGCTGCATGCGGCTCCTTACTCTTGGAGTAAATCAGAATGTCATCTACAAAAACAACGACGAATGAATCCGTAAACGACTTGAAAACCCCATTCATCAAACTCATGAAAGTCATCGGCGCATTGGTCAACCTGAACTACATTACCAGGAACTCATAATGCCCATACCGAGTCAAGAATGTCGTCTTAGGTATATCCTCAGGCCTAATCTTTACCTGATGGTACCTTGACCTCAAGTCAATTTTTAAAAATATAGACGCATCCTGCAACTGGTTGAAGAGGTCATCTATGTGGGGTAAGGATACTTGTTTCAGATGGTGACCTTATTCAGTTGCCTGTAGTCTATAGACATCCTCATACTACCATCCTTCTTCTTCAAAAATAATATCTGAGAACCCCAAGATCAAGCACTAGGATGAATAAATCCCTTAGCTAAAAGTTCCTGAAGCTGAGTCTTAAGTTCCCTCAACTCTATCGGAGCCATAAAATAAGGTGGAATAGAGATTTCGTGAGTGCCCAACTCCAAATCAGTATAGAAGTCAATGTCTCTATGCAGACGCATGCCAGGCAAATCCACCAAAGCCACCTCCTGAAACTCAGAAACCACCAGAACTGACTCAATCGAAAGGGACTCCATAGTAACATCCCGAAAATGAGCCAAGAAGGCTAAACATCCTTTCCTCACTAACTTCCTAGCCCGAACGAAGGATATCATCCTCACTGGCTTAGGCTTGTACACACCTACCCACTATAGTCTATCCTTACCCAAAATCTCTAGAGTCACTATCTTAGCACTACATTTTGACACAGTATGATATGGTAAAAACCAGGTCATACCCAAAATAATAGCAAAATCCAGCATGTCCAGAATAACCAAATCTACCCAAGTCTGAAAACCCATAAAAACCACAGGACGAGTACAATATACATGGGTTACTACCACAGACTCCTGAGGTAAAACATGTATAGGGGAATCAAGGACATCACAAACCAAATCCAGACCCAAAGAAAAATTCATAGAAACATACAAATAAGTAGAACCTGGGTCAAGCAATACCGAAGCCATCTACTGACAGACTAGAACTTTACCTGATATCACGCCATCTGATACTTTTGACTCAGACTTCCCTCGAAATGCATAATAATGGGCCCTGTCATCTATCTGAGCAACCTCTTTGGTTGGCTGCGCTACTCCTTTTCCCCTCACCATTTCCTTTTTTTTCACTGGCCTTCCTAAAAGTTACCTCTCCCACCCTATGGATGACCTCTTCCATTGACACCTCCACCGGTCGAAACCATATCCCTAGTCTGCTACTGAGTCTGATTTTTTGTCTGTCTATGAGGGCACTCCCTCTTGAAGTCATTCAGATCACCACAGTGAAAACATTCGCGGTCAAGAGAAGTCCTGCTAGTAGAAGTATAGGAAGATCCCTGGCCTCTAGGAGATGAAAACTACCGACTGGCTCTCGGACGACCACCTGCCGAGGCGGCTGACAGAATAGGAAGAGCCAAATAAACCTGCTGGCTATGACCCCTGGAGCAAGAACCACTGAAATTACATTCATTTCGAGACTTCTTGGCTAGAACCTTAGCCTGCCCAACGTGTCTGACCCCCTCTAGTTTCTTCACATAATCAGTCACCTTATTAAAAAAACTCTTCCCTGTCGAGGTCATATGCACAAACAACACTTGTAACTTAGTATTCATGCCCTACACATACAGATGAATCCTTTACTCCTCAGTACCCATGAGTTGAGTAGCATAACATTACAAGGCATAAAATTTGGCCTCATAGGCTGAAATTGACATATTACCATGCCCAAGGTCTAGCAACTCATCCTTTTTGCGATCCCTTATAGTGCGAGGCACATATTTCTCTATGAACAGAGCATGAAACTGTTCCTAAGTCATCAACGGAAAAGTTTATGGGTGACACTCCATATGAGCTCTCCATCACTGCTTGGCATCACCCTGAAGCTGAAAGGTAAAAAAATGTACCCCATGCTGCTACACAATGCCCAACTTATGTAGCCTCTCATAGCAGTCCAAAAGAAACTCAAAGGCACCCTGTTTCTTAGTCCCCTGAAATGTCAGACGTTTTAGTTTCAAGAATTTGATAAGTATCTCGTGTTCAGTCCCGATCATAACAGGACCTAGCATCAGACGAAAGAAATCATTAGTACCCGATGCTGCATCCATCCTAAGAGCCACTGCGATAGCTTGTTGATTGCCCGAAACCTGATCTACTATACCAGTCAGGGTGGCTCTAGTACCTATCATCCCACTCAAAAAATCCCACCCTTGCTGAAATACCTCGGGCGATATAGGGGAAAGGCGTGCACCTCCAGCCGGTGTCGCCTACTTCTGTTATGTGCCTTCCTAAAGTACAACCACAACCTCCTCCTCCATAGGATCCTGGGGTGGGGGAAGGGTCACCGCCCTTGGCCCTGGCAGTGCATGAGCTCTACCCCTAGCGGGCGTTTCTCTTCCTCTTCCCCTGCCCATACCCCTTCCTTTCCCTCTGGCTGCTGGTTCCGCCACTGGAACTGTCGCTCTTGCTCCGCTATGTCTGGTGTTAACCATCTGCAGACAAATAAGTGAAAGAAGTTAGATACCAATTTTTATCACCAGATATCAATTAGAATCAAGTTATAGCATGAAGGAATAAAGAGGAGCGAATTTCCTAAAGTCTTATAGCCTCTCAAAGAAAAGTATAGACGTCTCTGTACAATTCCGCAAGACTCTACAAGACCCATTTTGGTACCACGAGATAAACGAACCTAGGGCTCCGACACCATCCTTGTCATGACCCAGATTGCGAAGAGTGGCACCTACCCAAAACTCCGGGTGAGCGAACCAATAAACCAACTCAACACTTAACAAAACTAACAGCTCAAAAACCAGATGCATTAAAATAAACTAGAAGTCATAGCCAATATACTAATAATATAAGATCCTGTGAAAATACCCCTAGAAATTGAAAGTCGTACTAAAATATGTACTGACGTCTAGAATGCGGGGATGCAACCACAAAACAAAAATTCTAAGTCCAAAACAATGGAATAGAGATGTACTGGATGAAACTATTGTAGCCAAAAGAGTAGCTCACCCTTGGAATCTTGAATCGTCGGGACTACAACTGAGGTCGCGTAGCAGCCGCCGGAATATGTCCTATACTCACAAAAAGAAAACAAATGCAAAATTAGTACACAACCACATTGTACTGGTAGGATCATCGGCCAGCACCAATAAATATTATATGAACAATAAACCAAAGTTGAGTAAAGCAATAAAACATGTAATAGTAAGCCAACAATATCAATCCAGACTCTTAGACTTTCCTCTAACTTACCATGCTACATGAAATAAGTCCAACAACCACCACTACAATAAAAAATGACAATAATCATATACCCTTTTTAAGTAACCAGGGCCAACCAAAAATCTCTAGAATAACACCTAAGTGTTTAACATGCAATTTCTGGTCTACACAAGGTCCAACTCCACATTTAAGTACAACTACCTGGACTCTCATGGACGAATATGCAACAATCACAGTTTCAATAATCAACCTAGTCCAATTATGAAACCATCAACAAAATACAATAAACAAGTATAATTAAACTCATACTAGGCATGGTACCCGAGCCAACCATTATAGAACATGTACCAAACGTGGTACCCGAGCAAACTGATAAGTATCCCATACCAGGCATGGTACCCGAGCCAACCAATATATATCCCATAACAGGCGTGGTACCTGAGCCAACCGAATGTCATACAAAATCCAACAGTCAACAAACAATGAACGAAATCAAACTTGTAAACCAACAAGCAACAAAACCAAGTTCATTTCACATGACGGACACCTAGACAATTAGACATTCATAATTTCATTTTGTAAGCATGCAATGCACATACCATACTAAGGTACAGTTACATGTACACATATTGCATTTGGGAAAACCATAACCATCACCAACCTCGAGTAGCCTCAAAGCTCTACTGGACATGAGCCTTTCCATTCCCTGAAGCTTCCGCTAGCCCTTGGTCTAAAAGTAATTACACAAAACAACAATAAATCCAAAAAGCCTAAAATTACCCAAATTGCACTCAAATCCTAATCCCCAGGCCAACCTATGATCATTTCACCCATCCCAGGGCTTTTCTGCCATTATTTCACCCAAAACTACCATTTTTACAGATACATTAAGCAAATAATGGTGTTTTAAACATAATTGAGCAATTATAATCATAACCCAAGAATCCTACACCCTAGAATCCCCTTGTTCACCAGGTTCTACCTTTTTGGGTCAATAAAAGTTTCCCCCAAGCCCAAAATTATTGTTTCTAAGTTCTGGGAATTGAAATACTGAAGTGCGGAGCAAAATCCTTACCTTTTCGATGGAGTTTGGTCGAAATCACCTCATTTTCCCTATGCCCTTCCTCAAAACATTCTTGAGAAATTCTGAACATTTTTGGAGAAGTTTCTGTGTTAACTGCGACTTATTCTGCTATAGCAGCGCCACTGTAGCGGACTCAATCGCTACGGCGGTGCTGACCGACTTTGACTTCCGCTATAGTGAGAATTTATCTGGTATAGCGGTCATCGCTGTAGCACGGTGTCAACTTCTATAGTGGTTGACATAGAATAGAATCTCGGGAATTCCCCAAAAGTTGCCCATTTTACAATACACCTCAAATCCTGACGTTCTAAACCAACCCTTTCATGTCTACTTTGATACCCGGAGTTCTACTCACCCTAATTCACTTTAAAAAATTCTCCCGGACTCCTTAATGTCTTATATAATGGAAAACACTAGCTCTACCTACGATAATTTACCCACACTTCACCCGAATTTCCCTAGACCATACCTCACTAAGAATCCATCTGAGACTAGCCTAGCCTAAAATTTCCAACTCCTAAACCCAGAAGTTTTCTAGCCTGAAACTTTACAAGAATAGTTTACCCGTAACAACGAATTAGGTCATTATAGTAATATTATTTGCAAAGCAATCCAAGACCACATGATAAGTAGACAAAAAATCCATGCCTAAGATAATATAAAAATTAACCATACCCAGAACAACCAAGTCTACACACGTGTCATACCCCAGAATAGTCACTATACAAGCCCTATATACATGATCCACTAATAAGGAATCTCCTACTAGGGTAGATACACGTATAGGCACATGCAATAACTCACAAGTAAACTCCAGATAAGTATCATAATAAGAGAATGTAGACCCCGAGTCAAGCAATCCAAAAGCCAACTAATGATAGATGGATATCATACCTATGATTACATCAACTAAATACTTAGCCTATGGCCAGCCCAAAAATTAATACATAGAGCTCTGACTACCATGTCCACCTAGAGCACCCTGGTTACCACCCCTACTACCCTGTGCATCATCTTTGTTCGGTGGCACTAGAGCCCTGGGAGCCTGAACCTACTAACGTGGTTGATTCTACTATCCTTGATACCCAAAATATAAAATCGAGGGACATTCACTCGCATAGTAACCCAACACACCATACTCATAGAAACCTTGACCTGCTGCACCATACTGAGATGACCTGACTGAATCATACTGACCATAATGACCTCTAAGATCAGAGCAAGCACCACAAAAAATCTGAACCAAGCTCTGGCTACCCTAACCGCTCTAACCCTCTGTAATCTGTAGTGCCTCCTGAATAGGCTGGCTAGGCTAGAAATGTTGTTGTTGTTGACCCCTACCAAAGAAGCCTGTACCTCTAGACTGAGAATTCTCCATGATGGCGGGGCCTCTTATCGCTTTCTCTGTAGGACTAGGGACAAATATCCTCGATAGTACAAGCGTGATCAATAATTGTAAGAAAAGTATCCCCTGAAGCCACCAATTTCTCTGTAGCCAACAAAAGTTGTAAAATCAAGCCTCTAACAAAGTAATGCACCCTCTCATTCTTGGTGGGCAAAATCATAATGGCATGCCTAGACAACTCATGGAAGCAGATGTCATACTCAGAAACACTCATAGAGCCCTGCTATAACTTGGTCAACTCATCCCTCAACAGCTCCCTTAAATTGCATGGTACATATGCTTCTCCGAGAAAGCCACGGAGAACTCAGCCCAAGTCATAGAAAGTTACCCGGTTGGTCTGCCAGCAACATAAGATCTCCACCACTGCTTCACTGTACCATCCAACAGAAATGCGGTGTAATCTACCCCATGTGACTTAACCAATCTAAGGTTATGCAACATCTCCTTGAAACTAACTAGAAACTCATAAGCATCCCCCTTGGAGCACCAAAAAAACTTGGAGGACCTGTTTGAATGAACCTTCCCAGTATCATCTGCTCCTCAAAAGTCATAACCGGCCTAGCTGGGATAGGTTGAGAAACCAATGGAATAGCCAACACCTCTAATCGGGGAGCCAGAGTAGTAGGATGTGCTTCTGAACACTATGCCACCGCCTGGGCTTAAGTATGAGCCTTATCTCTAAACTATGAGGTAATAGGAGTACCGAGTAAAGCACTGGGCTGTGACATGCCCTCCAAAAAACCAAGAATACAAACTAAAGTGTCTTGCAAAACCGGTGTAGCCATAAAACCTACTGGATTATAGGCTACCCTCACGCCCTCTAGCTCATGCTGAATATCCTCTATCTCAGTTGTTGGGTCTTGTGATAGTACTCTAGTCTAGGTAAGAGTTGGTGTCATATACTATGCCCTACCTCAACCTCTGGGTTGATCTCTACCCCATCCCCTAGCTGGGGCTCTAGCTGTAGGTGCGGGGGCCTCGTTCTCACCTACTGCCAATCTCATCCAAACCATTTGATAAAAAAGGAAATAGATGACATTTAAAAGTTGATAGGGTCAAGGATGCACGATAAGGAAGAAATATGATGAAATTTTCCTAAGAATGCACAATAGCTTCCCAATGATAGGATACATACATCATCATACCCATCTGCAAGACTCTACTAGACATTTTCTCTTGTATTAGTATGAACTGTGAATCGAAAGCTCTTATACCATGCTATCACGACCCAAAATTTGTCCATGTTAGCGCCTACTAAAACTCCTCAGTAGGCAAGCCACACCCAAGAGAAGGATACTATAATTAAATACCAAAACATATCAAAATAAAAGCAGAATGATAATAAGATAAGGGCCATCAACATAGATATATACAAAAGGGTATAAAATATTCAATGCTCCCTAAAGAGACCAAAGAAGACAAATATATACAAGGAACCCAAACCACGGACCTGGTATCACCAGTACAAGAGCATCTAAGTACTGAAACAAGTCTATATAAGGTACTACTCTCTACCAAAATTACAAAATACAGACAGTATGAATAGAGGGAAAGCAGTCAATCTCCAGACACCGGGATCTCACCAAGATACGAATAGGAGTTGGCCTTAAAAAGAGTGGATGGTCAACGAGGGTGGCTCGTAAAAGATATTGCCTTAGAAAAAGATATAAAAATGTAGTATGAGTACCAAAATCTGGGGTACTCAGTAGGCATCATAGGTTGACGAGCTCAGAAGAAAATATATATTATAAGAGACAGAAAAGTAAACTAGCTATTGTAATTCACCTAAATCTAGTCATCGCAAGTAACTATAAGCAAGTATAGTATTAGATAAAAGGTGAGATAATAATAATAAAAGCAACGACCCACTCAAAAATGCATATGAGAGAATGCAATAAATCACGGAATGATATGGTACAGAACGTGGCCAATGCAAGAAAGTAAAAACCGCAAAATGCCATTCGCACGCCACCTTGTAGGCTTCCCGAAACATCTTGCAGGACACCCTAGAGCTCATCAATAGATGTAATAAAAGAAAAACTTGAATATGTTCTTCTCGGGCCGCCCTTATGCTCATTAACAGAAAGTAAGTAGCGAAAGGGTCTGGGAATATCCCTCAGACTAAGTATAAATTGGTAGACTCTCCTTTTTGTTCAAAAATAATGATAAAACCATGAAGTACTTTTTTGAAATCTAAAAATCATAGTAAATGTAGAAAATCCCATTTTTAAACCAAAAATCTCATATTTTCTTCCAAACTGTACCACTAGCCATGTAAATGCATGAATGGGCATATGTTTGCCATCACAACAGAGTAAAAATATATATATATATATATATATATATATATATATATAACAAACAGTAAAAAAGCACCTTCCAAACAAGACAACTAACCTAGAACTCCGCCCAAATCCAAGCTAAGGCCTCAGGCCCACATTTACATAGTAACAAATATGAACACAGAAAACCTAACTAATAAGCAAAAATAACCATAAAACACCTACTCTACTACAAAATCCTCCTCCCAACTATACTAAGGATTCTAGTATCAACATAACAAGGCTAAATCATATTAAACTAAAGATAAACAGGATAATTCTATTCCATGATCCCAAAAATGGCAAAATATGTGAAACATGATAAACCCTAATCTAACATAAGACTTATCCTAAAGTTCATGTAACTTATAAAATATATAATCTAACCAAGCTAAGATAGAAGAGATAAATTATAACCTATCTCGGTGCTAAACTACAAGCACGAATAGTCACTCGTGTGCCTTCCCCTTGTAAATATCCTCCGATCGCTGCCACACTGTCATAAATATATTTTAGGTGTCAAGATGAGAATAAAGACACCCATATTGATATTAGAAACTTTGGGCCAATAATTGGGTCAAAAAATTGACCCTCAAGCCTGCTAATGAAAAACAAAAACTAACTTTGCAATTATACTCACCACAAGGTAAGGATTGCATGCTCCAAAGTTAGGCAAAAATAGAGGTTAATTCAGACCTCAAATGGTCTGAAATTGTAACTTTAAAGCGACGAAGAAATCTTGCAAACAAGACCCAAATCAAAATGGAAGATGGAATTAAAGACTACACTTGTAATTGAAAAAAGAGGGGGGAGATAATTACCTCAAAACCATAAGAAAAAAATGAGAATAGGTGATTTGTTCTCTTGGCCGAGCTCTAACAATGGAGGAAATGTTGTGAAAGAGATATGAAAGTTGGAGAAGAAAGTACATAAAATGTACTCTGACTGTCGCTCCTGTGGAAAAAGTGGTGCAGGAGCGGTGATGCCATGGCCAAAAGGGGTGTAGAAGGAGAGGTCAGCGGGAACCTCTAGCTCCGTAGGAGCGTACACGAGACTGTAGGGGCAAGCCTCCAGCCACGGGGAAAGCTCGTGGGAGCAGAGGATGCTGATATCAGTCTCCTTTATAGCTGCATAGACTCTTTGCAGGTGCAGCTCCACTGGTGCGATCCAAGCACCACAAGGGCAGCGGCACCAGCACTAGAAAATTTACAACAACATTAAATCTCTGATCGGACACTCGAGATTCCTTACAAACCCCATGAACACAAACCAAACATGCTACCGAACTGGAACTGGTATTCTGGACTCAACAGAATCATCAAAATTACCAACAGAGGCCATCCTGATGAAATGTTGGCCAAAGTCAACACTTTGTCAATTTTACCTAAAAGTTACCCTAGTATCCAAAATGAGTTTGGAAGATTCAGAACTCAAACCAAAGGTCCCACTAGCCCAAAGTTCATATTTTAGAGTTAGTAGTGCTGATAAAATTTTCATCCGAGCCTAGTTACTCCAAAAGTTGACCAAAATCAAACCTTTCAACTTTAAGAGTTCCAAAACAAGGAAACTTTTCTAAAACACAATTGAATACCTTGGGAAGTATTCCACCCATCTCAACAAGTCAAACTAACTATAAAGAAGCTACAGGATGGGTCAAAATAGTAAAAATACACGAATATAAGAAAATCACCATGAGGGTCATTATAGTAGACTTGCTCTAAATAGAACTAACTCTAGAGTTTTTCTAAAATTTTGCAAGAGTTTCCTTTGTAATTAGGGATATCAAAAATATTTCAGCTAAAAAAAATACACATATACAAGCCTTACAGGGCATCACAACATGTGTAGTATAAAATGGAAAGTAAAGTTCTGCTAAGCTACACAATGAAATGACTATGCATATGACTTACCTTATATTCCTTTGTATATTCTAACTTGTAGTGCAACATCTGGAAGCTATGAACTCTCAGGCATGAGAGATACGCCTAGATGTGTATGTATACTATATGCGTAAAAATTAATTATGTAGGTTTAACTAAAACTATAGTTCATGTGAATAGGGTGTATGTTATACGAAACCTTCTCTACGCTATTGAAATAAGTGTGGATATCTGGACCTCATGAAGTCCTTAGATTCTCAAGTGGCTTCTTTAACATTTTGATTCCTCCAAAGTACTTTAACGGATGCTACATCTTTTGTTTTCAACATTCTGATATATCTTTCAAGAATACCACTGGAGCCTCTTCATATGATAAGTTTTTTGTGATCTCTATTTATATTGTTGGGACAATAACTGATGGGTCCCCAAAGATTTACGTAGCATATACATATGGAATACTAGATGTAGAACAACTAACTCTGGACGTAGTTCAACCTCATATGTCGCCTATCCAACTCTTTGTATGATTTTGTAAGGCCCAATATATCTTGGGCTTATCGTTTCCTTCTTTCAAAATGTCATAATGCCCTTCATAGATGAGACTTCTATGAATACCCAATCATCTATATGAAATTCCAGGTCTTTATGTCGCACATCAAAGTAAAAAATTTTGTGTCTCTGAGCGGTCTTTATTCTATCTCAAATCAGCTTAACTTTCTCAACCACATGGTGCACTAAATATTACCCAAACAATTGGGCTTCACCTACCTCAAACCATCCAATAGGAGACCTACAACATCGCTCATATAGGGATTTCATTGGTGGCATTTGGATGATTGAATTATAGTTGTTATTATATGCGAATATGATAAGAGGCAAATGATCATCCCAGTTGCCTTTGAAATCTAGAAAACATGCTCTTAACATATCTTTTAACGTCTGAATTATGTGCTTAGTTTGGCTATCTATCTACAGATAAAAGGTTGTGTTGAGATTCCCCTGAGTACCCAAACCTTTATGGAATGTTTTCCAGAAGTAAGCTGTGAATTGGACACCTCTGTCAGAAATAATGGACATAAGAGTATGTAGGCGAATAATCTCCTTCATATATAACTTAGCATAATCCTCTACTGTACTGGTGGATTTAACTGATAAAAAATGGGCTGATTTTTTTAATCGATCAATGATCACCCAAATAAAATCATGCTTATGGAAGGAATGAGGCAAACCTATGATAAAGTCCATATTAATAGCCTCTTAATTCCACATCAGGATTTTTACAGTCTGTGCTAGGCCACCGGATCTCTAATGCTCTGCTTTAACTTGTTGGTAAGTAGGGCATTATGCCACGTACAATGTTATATTTCTCTTTATATTTTCCCACTTGTACATCTCTTTTAGATTGTGATAATTTTTTGTAGCACCCGGGTGGATAGAATATCGTGAATAGTGTGCCTTAGCAAAAATATTCTCTTACAATCCGTCCACATTAGGAACACACAACCTTACTTGTGAACTTAAATTACCATCACTTGGAAGCTCGAATATGGTGGCTTTATGTTGGAAAATACCTTTTTTATACTATTTTAAAATCAGGTCATACTATTGTTTGTCCTTCACTATTATAACTAGTGATGACTCTGCAATACTCTAAACCACTATGCCTCTATCTTTAGAGGTAATTAACCAGACACCTAAGCTTGATATCTTATGAACCTCTCTGACTATATTCTGCTTTACTGTCGGCAAGTATGCTAGACTTCCCATAGATTGGAAACTAAGAGCATCTGCTATATTATTTGCTTTACCTGGTGGTAGAGAATATCAACATCATAATCATTCAGCAGTTCTAGCCACCTTCTCTGCTTCAAATTTAGCTCTCTTTGTTTAAATATGTATTGAAGCCTCTTATGATCAGTAAATATATCAACATGGACCCCATATAAATAATGCCTCCATATATTCAGTGCAAATATAACTATAGCCAATTCTAGTTCATGTGTTAGATAGTTTTGCTCGTGTTTCTTTAATTTATTGGAGCCATATGCTATCACCTTACCATGCTGCATTAATACACAACCTATATCAATGCCCGAAGCATCATAATAAATAGCATACGTCTATATACTTTTTGGAAGTGTCAGTACTGGTGATGTAGTTAACCTGTCTTTCAACTCTTGGAAACTCTGCTCATATTTTTCTGACCACTGAAACTTTGTCATTTTTGTGTTAATTTAGTCAATAGGGAAACTATTAAAGATAAGACTCCAACAAATATTCTTTCATAGCCTGCTAGCCCCAAAATAATACACTGCTAACTCAACTGCCTCTATCTCGGACACGTGCATCACCCTGAGCATATTCTGAATCTCATCAATGAATCTCTAGGGATCGTCAGTGGATTTAGATCCCGTGAAAACTGGAGGGACAATATGCAAGAACTCTCAAACATGAGAACCAAATACCTCACCTTGGAAATATGTACTGAGGGATGTTATTTCTGTCTCTAGGACTGCGCAACAACTATTTTGGTGAGAAAATGAATGGCTCCCTTGACATCCTGGTCTAAGGGTTCTAACGGAGGGTCTAAAGGCATCGGGGCTCTTGTAGGAAATTTTTCTTGTAGTGGCTGAGGATCTGGCATAGCTTGTCTAACTATACCACACTGGGCCTCTTTCTTATCCTTAATGGTAGGTGGCCGTGTACAAGGCCCTACCTCTAGGGCTGCGGTGAATCGTGAACTAGTCTGGGTCTTTTGTCTTTGCAGGCATCTCTGTGGATAAAGATCAAAGCACGCATCAGAATTAATTTCCTATAACTATGCTCTATCACATAATCTAGAACATAAAAGAAGGTCATATTTCTTAATTGTCCAAGAAGCCCCCTACTTACGGATGTGGCATGCAACACATTCATAAAAAAGGCACTACTAGACACGGCTTCATAGATAATCCCTGGGATACTTGAACCTAGGCTCTTATACCAAGTTTGTCATGCCTCAACTCTAGGTGGTATAGGCTAGTACTATATATATAGATATGCTATACCGATAATCATTAACAGATGATATATCAATGATTTATGTACTAGAGACAACTAATAAGGATGACCAACTGACACAAAATGATCATACTACTGTGTCCACAAAGCCTTTAAAAGAGTAAGAAACTATGAAACTATCAAATGGTTAGGACAGGAGATGACGTTCAAAAGCACTCTTTTGAAGGAGGTTGTAACGATTGTCAAGCAAAATAATAAGTACCCAATGGATGTTAGGGTCAAATCCATGGAGATTAGTATGATGACTTGCCACTAAATGTCGAGAACTAATTCACTAGAGTAAGCAAATCATCCGAACAAGGCTTGGGAATTCAAATTAAAAAATGTATCAAAAGAACAATGTAAACACAATTTGCTTAATCAAGAGTTGGAAAACTAGGGGTGTGATTACGATGGGGTCATACAATGGGATAGTGGTTGATTATTAAAGCAAACTTTCAATTATTAGCATATGTAGCTTTGTTCAAGCTATACTTAATAGTTTTTCAACCTACTAAGTATATTTACTATGGTCTCTCTCAAGCCTCATAGTTTTACATCAAACCAACCGATTTTAGCGTTGGTGAGTCGAACTATCTCTAGATTTTACTCTTAGATGGGAATTTCCTAAAATCAAGCTATTTTTTGCCTCAATTTGTGGCGGAAATCCCAAATCCCCACTTTTGAACTCTAACACAATTGAAGAACTCCTCTCTCAAGCAAGAACTCAATTAAAAAACTAAATCAATGTTTGCAACCATCAATTTTATAATGAAGACATGAATAAATCAGTAGACCCATACTTAATAATCAATTATAAACACAAATAATCAACACCCATTCACAAATTCAGAAACCCATCATACACACACTCCTAGAATTGAGTTTATCTACTCATAGTAAAGGAATAAGAGAAGATACCAAATGGGTTTTCCAAAAATTCCATTCATTCCACAAGATAAATTCAATTCCAAGATCAAATTTTTTAACAATGGTGGTTTTAACTAGAGAAGAAAAAGGGAAATATTGTACTCTATCAACTATATTCCTTGTGAAAGTAAAAACTATTGTATTTCTTTGGTACAGATCCCAAAAAGGATTTTATAACCTTCCCAAATACGTCACACATATTTGAACGATTTAGCCCTTCGGGGCATATGCGAAATAAGGTGCGAGGGCACCTGCGGTTGCCCCTTGTGATGTGCGGCTTGCAGGTGCTCTATCTTTCATGCAGTGTTGGACTTGTGACTTGCAGCCTCGTATGCAATGGAAGGTGCGATCGCCCCTTAGGATCTATTGCGTGTGATGTGCCGCCATTTTACGGCACTTTCGACTCCTTCAACTTAGAACAATCGTACGTTTTCAAGCAACCGTTGTCATTTTTGATGTTTTTATGCTGTATTTTTAGGAAATGGAGACAAACGTGGAAACGGAAGGAAATACGCGAAAAAGAGCGTTCTGGATAAGAGTGACGGCCTGAGTGACGGTCCGTCAAAGTGACCGTCACACCAAGGCAGCACCACTGCCTAGTGGTGACGGCCCAGGCGACGGTCCGTCAAGCCAGTGACGGTCCGTCAACCTGGCCGTCACACCTGGGCAGTCGGTTACACGGAATCCGAGCATTTTTTGGGATTTGTTTCCTAGACTCCTATAAATACCCTACGTTAGGTTTATTTTATTTATGCATTAGTGAAGCTTTTTAATATATTTCTCCCAATAGTTTTAGGAGAGACTTGGAGATCAAGAAACACGTTTTACACTTCTTGAATTCGTGTTCTTGATTTGTTCTTGGGATCTTGGTTTTTCTTGTTCTTGGAATACTTGAAGATTGTTTTCATTATATTGTAAGGATCTTTTCCCTTTATTATGATTATTACTTTCTTTTCTTCTTCTTCAAGCATGATTAACTAAAACTCTCACAACTAGGGTTGTGGGAGCCATGACAAACGTAGCAAGATAGATTCCGGGTAGCGTCGGGTTCAATATATATGTTGTCACGTTGTTAATCATTCATTATGTCACATTTTCTAGTGGTTGCAAACATTAGAACTTGCCTAGGTTTAATTTGCTTGAGTAAAGAGATTAAAACCGGGAAACTTGATTAACAACGAGGATTCGAGACTACTAACTCTCGTCTTATGATTAATGCTGTAACTAGATTAATCTACTTGATGTTTAGGATTGAAATCTAAAAGCACACCTTTTCAAGTTCGAGAGAATTGAAAAGTAAATTTGTCTATTTGGTTGAGAAACATTTAGACGATACCATTAATTCAATCACATCGTGACACGCATATAGAAAGAACCCCGTTAAGCCTAGAATCGACTTTGTTACTAATGCCATGGTAAACACTTCCCTAGTTCTCTCTCTCCTATTGATTATCATTCATACGTTAAGTGTTTGTTTTGTTTACAAATATTGATTACAAACCCCCCCCCTATTTACCGGAAACTATTGACGACTAGTCACATACTTCACTAAAGGCTTAATCTTCACCATATTCTCTGTGGGATTCGACCCCAACCTTTGTTGGGTTCTATATTTGACTACGACCGCTTACGCTTCGTTAATTTGAGGTGTAGTTTGGGCGTTATCAAAAAGTGGCGCCGCTGCTGGGGAATACAGTTTATTATTAAGTCCGGTGTGTTTATTTGACTCTTAGTCATAATTTCCTGCTTTTACATTTATTTGTTGTTTTTGTTATTGACAGGGTACATAGTTGTGCATGCCAAGTACCCGGAGCTCGGGTGAATCAACATTACCTTATGATCCCGAGCTTGCTAGAACATTGAGGCGGAATATGGCCGCACAACTAGAGGCAGCAAGGCTCGCTGCAGAACTGCAGGCCCAACAAAATCTGAATGCTGGTGGTCTGCAGGATGAGATCGCACGGAATGATGAGGATCTCGACTTAGATGGAGTTGGCGCTACGGGCACCATTGTTGTTCCACCGCTACTGCCCGGAGCAAACTTCAACATCACTAGCACGATGATTCAGCTGTTGAACTTGAGAGGAGTATTCCGTGGAGCAGCTGGTGACGATCCAAACTGTCACTTAATGAACTTCGTGGGTATCTGCAAGTCGTTTGAACTGCCGGGCGTGAGTCAGACAGCGATCTGGCTCAGGTTGTTTCCGTTGTCTCTGTCTGATGAGGCAGCGTTATGGTTGACAGAACTGACCCCCGACTCTATCGCAACTTGGGGAGAGTTGAAAGGAGCTTTCCTAGAAAGGTTCTTTCCTCCCTCTAGGATGATACAATTGAGGGACGAGATTAGCAACTTCAGGCAGCAACCACACGAAGCATTGCACGAGACCTGGTTGCGATTCAAGAAGAAGCTGACACAATGCCCTAACTATCAGCTGAACGACGAGTTTTTGATGCAAACATTCTATAGGGCACTGAATTCGGCTACCAAGCCGACGTTGGACAACGCAGCAGGTGGAGCATTTATGGGTCGCACTTTTGCCGACGCCACAGCTATTTTTGACAGGCTCACCAAAACCAACAGGGCCTGGCACACCCGAGATTCAGAGGTAGCAGCTAGCACTTATGTAGTTGGTGTGTCAGCAGAGCAGTGCAGAAAAGAGGAAGAACGGGACCAAGACATGGCCCATCTAAAAACGCAAATGGACCTCTTGACGAAGCACTTGATGTCAGGAAGTATCGAGAAGGTGAAAGTCGTGGGTTCGCAAGGTAGTGCAGCAGGGGTTGAATCTGAGGAGGAGGCCAACTATTTGGGGGGTATCCAGGCCAATGGCCAGGGAAACCAAGGTCGGAACTATCAGAGAGACAACCACTATGAGAAAGGTGGATACAAAGATCGTGACCAAGGAAACTGGAGGAACAGCACCGATAGAGGTGGGTTGTATATACCACCTGGTAATCGCGACAAAGCTGGCAACAAGGCAGAGACGTCCAAACTCGAGAACATGATGGCTAAGATGCTGCTAAAGGTGGAATCGACTGACTCTGGGGTAAAGGCAATGAGGACTGAGTTATCAACATTGAGTCAGGTAGTGGAGTCACATTCCACCGCGATCAAGCAATTAGAGCAGCAAGTGGGTCACATCTCGGCATCTCTAAACCCCAGAAAGACAGGTACCTTGCCGAGCGACACCACTCATCCGAGGAATGACGCAAGCTGTATGGCGATCACCACAAGAAGCGGAAAAATATTACCGGAATCACATCCGGTAATTCAGACTCAAGGTGATGTTGCGGATGATGAAGAGGCGGTAGAGGAGGAAACTCCAAAGCCCGCGGAGAAAAGCAAGGAAGCTGAAAAGCTTCGAACTATGATGCCTCGACCACCACCTCCTTTCCCACAACGCCTCAAGAAGAAAGCTGACGATGGTAAGTTCCTGAACTTCATGACCATGCTGAAGCAGATTTCAATAAACATACCATTGGTGGAAGCGCTGGAACAAATGCCCGGTTATGCCAAGTTCATGAAGGACTTGATTACAAAGAAGAGGTCGGTAAGTTTTGAACTGGAAGACAACCTCCACCACTGCAGCGCTATTTCTTCAAGGTCGTTAGTCGAAAAGAAGGAAGATCCAGGTGCTTTCACTGTTCCCTGTACTATCGGGAAGCTCAACTTCGGAAGAGCATTATGTGATCTTGGTGCTAGCATCAACCTGATGCCGCTAGCGGTCTACAAACAATTGGGTTTGGGAGCTCCTAAACCGACATCCATGAGAGTGATGATGGCTGACCGTTCGGTAAAGCGACCGGTGGGAATCTTATTTGATGTGCTGGTCAAGATTGGTAAGCTTATATTCCCGGCCGACTTTGTGATCTTGGATTGCGAAGTGGACTTCGAAGTTCCCATAATCTTGGGACGACTATTGTTAGCCACAGCAAGAGCATTGGTCAACATGGAGAGAAACGAGCTGACCTTCCGATTGAACAATGAAGTGGTCAAGTTCGATATGTCCAAATTGATGAAACAACCAAGTGACATGAGGGTGGTCGCAGTCATCAATGTTATTGAGGAAATCCCTGCGGATGTGTATCTTGAGGAAAAGGGTTGTGTTGAAACCCAAGCGGTTATGAGAGTAAGGTCGTGATTGCAAGAGGACGAGCAGGTAAAGGAAAGCGGTGAAAGATCAAGAAAATGAAAACACCGCAAGAGAATCTGCAAAGAAAGAGCGAAGAAGTTATCGCGACTAGCAATGGAGCCCAAAGAGGAAGCTGGAACGCCACACTCTATCGAGTTCTCCTATTTTGGAGACCCTGGCGGTCTCAAACATCATTCCAGAATCTGAGTCATATCGACTTCACAGGTATTCCTTTCTCTCACATTTTTTACCTTTCATATGGATGCATTGGGGATAATGCATGAGACTAAGTTGAGGGTGTGGGAAAACCTGTGAGTCACCACCGAGGGTTTTTGTTGCCGTGTTTCTTTTCCATCCGGTGTGCTATCTAGTAGAACCGGCATGTTTAGGTTGTTATTTATTAAATTTTTTTTTAGTGTCTATAGCAAGCATGGCATTTTTCTTGTTTAAAAACGAGGCCCCTTTAAAAATTTTCTGGTTTTGTACTTATGTTGAAACGATTGACTGTCTGGATCCTTGAATGTCATTGTGTGATTATGATTAGAATGGGTATGCTTAAGCCGAGCGGTTGTTTGATAGTTAGTAGTGATATAGTTTCTTGGTGCCAAGAGCGTGTGAGATTATTGTTATAAATTCTTACTCTGTGCATGCATCTAGAACTTGCCCGGTCTATTTTGTTAAGTTCGAAGTTTGGTTGCTTAGGAAAGGATCACAGGCCCTTTTTGTGTGCAGTCCACTTAACCTAAAAGACCGTCCAAATATAAATAATCCCTTTTTGATCCCTGTTTGAGCCATAATTAACCTTGTTCTTTCAATAACCTATCGCCGTTCCTGTTTGACTTTGAATCCCTATTTTGGCCCTGGTCCTTCCTTGGACATCGTGCACCTCAACGCAGGCAATCAGCCTAAGTTTAGGGTGGCTACTATAGAGGTAAACCCTGTTTTGGCCCTGGTCCTTCCATGGACATTGTGCACCTCAATGCAGGCAATCAGCTTAAGGTGAGGGTTGCTACTACAGAGGTGAATAATGATAAGGAAAAGAGGATGAATGAGATTGGTTGTGAATAGAATAAAAATTTGGGTGTGTGCCTAAGAAAAGAAAGATAAAGAAACGAAAAAGAAGATGAAAGAATGAAAAAGAAGTAAAATAAAGAGGCCGCACCTGTAGCTAGAAAGAAAGGAAATAAAAAGGTGAATAAGGATGGACAAAGTAAAGATATGGGGTAATAAGATGTCGGTGGTTCCAAGGAGGGCTTAGTCACTAACCCCTAAATGTATCCTACCTGCACCTGAAGCGCCTCATTACAAGCCTAAACAAGTCCTGTAGTGATCCTGAGCGGCTTTCTGAAGAATCGAAATAGAATAGTAAGGGCAAGCCTATGGTATCGCATGTGCATTGTTTGAAATCGTTTGTGAGTGTGAGCGCTTACCTAGTCCCAAATCTTGTGTGTGGTATTTCTTTGAGGTGAGGGCACCAAGGTTTCTGTATTGCCTATTGATTGTTAGGATAGCTGCGCATGTGTATGCATAATATTCTATCATATCGGACTGACATGTTTGGGTCCATGCAAGTTAGTGTTTCATACATTTGTGTACTACGAGGGTGCTTGATTTAATGAACTAATGAATGACCATGAGTTGCTAGAGACACGAGTTTGTTTTCTTAGTTGAGTCGTCGTATTATTATTTTTGTCATGTTGCTTGAGGACAAGCGAACGTCTTAAGTTGAGGGTGTTGATGTGCCGCCATTTTACGGCACTTTCGACTCCTTTAACTTAGAACAATCGTACGTTTTCAAGCAACCGTTGTCGTTTTTGATGTTTTTATGTTGTATTTTCAGGAAATGGAGACAAACGTGAAAACGGAAGGAAATACGCGAAAAAGAGCGTTCTAGATAAGAGTGACGACCTGAGTGACGGCCCGTCACACATGTGATGGTCTGTCACAGTGACCGTCACACCAAGGCAGCACCACTGCCTAGTGGTGACAGCCCAGGCGACGGTCCGTCAAGCCAGTGATGGTCCGTCAGCCTGGCCGTCACACCTGGGCAGTCGGTTACGCGGAATCCGAGCGTTTTTTTGGATTTGTTTCCTAGACTCCTATAAATACCCTATGTTAGGTTTATTTTATTTATGCGTTAGTGAAGATTTTTAATATAGTTCTCCCAATAATTTTAGGAGAGACTTGGAGATCAAGAAACACGTTTTACACTTCTTGAATTCGTGTTCTTGATTTGTTCTTGGGATCTTGGTTTTTCTTGTTCTTGGAATACTTGAAGATTGTTTTCATTATATTGTAAGGATCTTTTCCCTTTATTATGATTATTACTTTCTTTTCTTCTTCTTCAAGCATGATTAACTAAAACTCTCACAACTAGGGTTGTGGGAGCCATGGCAAACGTAGCAAGATAGATTTCGGGTAGCGTCGGGTTCAATATATATGTTGTCACGTTGTTAATCATTCATTATGTCACGTTTTCTAGTGGTTGCAAACATTAGAACTTGCCTAGGTTTAATTTGCTTGAGTAAAGAGATTAAAACCGGAAACTTGATTAACGACGAGGATTCGAGACTACCAACTCTCGTCTTATGATTAATGCTGTAACTAGATTAATCTACTTGATGTTTAGGATTGAAATCTAAAAGCACACCTTTTCAAGTTCGAGAGAATTGAAAAGTAAATTTATCTATTTGGTTGAGAAACGTTTAGACGATACCATTAATTCAATCACATCGTGACGCGCATATAAAAAGAACCCGGTTAAGCCTAGAATTGACATTGTTACCAACGCCATGGTAAACACTTCCCTAGTTCTCTCTCTCCTATTGATTATCATTCATACGTTAAGTGTTTGTTTTGTTTACAAATATTGATTACAAAACCCCCCCTATTTACCGGAAACTATTGACGACTAGTCACATACTTCACTAAAGGCTTAATCTTCACCATATTCTCTGTGGGATTCGACCCCAACCTTTGTTGGGTTCTATATTTGACTACGACCGCTTACGCTTCGTTAATTTGAGGTGTAGTTTGGGCGTTATCAGCGTGTATGCTTCTACAGCTTGAGGCAGTGTTCTGCCCACCATGTGCACTGGCACCTGCAAAACGCATGTGCTACCTTGCGGCCGCATGATGCTTCACATGTCCTAGACAGAATCTTACTCTTCTGCTAATCTTTGCACTTTGGCTTCCTTTTTTATATCCTTTGGTTCAAGTCCTCTTCTTCTTTCATTTCATCAAGAATGCCTAGAATTAGGGCAACAAAGGCATAAGATTCTTCAAAATGATATCAAATCAAGATAATAATTCATGAATATAGGTCGAAGAAGTTGGTAGATTACCAACTTATAAAACCCCTAAACTTGAACTATTGCTTTTCCTCAGGAAAATCACTCACAATGTAAGGATTGACACAACTTCTCAAGACATACGAGGCTTTACATATGATTATATTGACTCAAAAACTCAAGAAAATATTAAATAATTAAACAAAGATGCTCATCTTAATTGGTATCACCATAATCTCAAGGCAAGTACACATTTTAAAACTCTTATAAAAATACTTCACTTTTCATTCAAAATCAGAGTATTTTTCATTCAAAACAAGAGTATCACGATTCTCAAGTCATTGGCACTGACCTTCAAGGTTTGCCTCGAGATTCACCACAAAACTTGTCTCATTCATTCTTCTCTATTGAAATCAAGACTTCAATACTCACTTAAAGTGTGTAATGCCTCTCAGCATAAGAGAGAATCTCACCCACAATCATGCAATTCAAGATAGAGGGAGTATAGGAGAACACGAAGACTCTAACTCTCTCAAAGAAGTTTGAGTACACACATATTGAACCATAGGCTTGCCCTTTATGTGATTCTCCACTAATGTAGAGTCTCCAAACTCCTAATCACTTTGGACTTGCGGGAAAAAATATAGGCTAGGGTTAAGGTGAGGATTCCATTTTGGCTCAAGTGACTAAACCTCTCTAACGCTATCATAAACAATCTAATGCACTCGCTCACATCTTTTGGTAAACATTACCTTATTGCTCCTTCTCACAATCCCAATTTGTCTCCTTTACAATTGTTATACCAAGCACCTTTTCTTTAAATCATGAGGTAACACCACCCAATCCTTTTTTTCTTTCAATCTTTCTTTCATTAAATCAATTACTTCTTAATATAAGCATTGGGTGCTACCTCACACTTTGAGTGAAATTTCTCCTTCTATTATCACAATATATGTACCCCCAAATTTAGGCTTTTTCCTACATCACAATGTTTTTTAAATCAGTCATATTCCCCTCCACACTAAGGCTTTTAGCCTACATTTTCATTTCTAGCCATTAGGGAGGAACGAGTGCAAAAATTAAGGATTCAAGAAGGGAAAGTTGTGTAACGTGGGTGACAAGGAATGGTTAAGGCTCAAAAGGGGTTAATTAGGATCAATGTTGAGGGACGGAACTTTTGTGTAATGTGACTTGTCCAAAGAGGGCCTAAGGTCATCTTTCAATCTAGGCAACATCTAGAATTTCTCCTTAAATCACATTCAAGGCAAGTTCTAGACAAGTAAGCCTTACCAATACAAGGCACCACAACACAAGAAGCTTGCAATTAGTCTCAAAATCAATTATGACAAATGATTTTTGACAAGCTATTCCGAGTTTTAGGCACTCGTTTGTGAATCAATCAATCCAAACAGAGAGTGTGAAAGTCATGACAAGAGAATGCTTTAGCAAAATTTATTTTTCCCTCTTTTCTTCAATTGGAAAATGTTTGCCAAGAAAATTTTTGGTGGGACCATTTCGAGACACGCAACATAAAAACTTAGTTAAACACTAAGACTTTGCATCTTACCTTAAGAAGGTCGCCTCTCAATCAATCATAGGGGAATGAAAACCTAGTTCGATATGAAAAATAAACAAAAAAACATTTGCTTCTTGGGAAAGAACTGTAGTATGAGGAAAACCCTCAGACTTTATTCTACAAACTATTATTAACAAGGCAAAAATTGAGTTACGTTCTCATGAATCAATGTAGAACGAAGCCTGGCATAGGCTCTAAGTGCATTTTGAAAAGCACGGGTAGTGAAATAAATTTATCGTATAGGACTAACCGATAATTTTAAGCAACTCATAAGACAAGATCAAGACCGACAAGGGCACAAAATAAGCATAAGAAGGTAAAGTCCCTATGAGGGAAATATCAAACAATAATCGAAAACATGCTCGACAAGGGCCAAATTTGCTAAAAGATGAAAATAAAGGCGTAACAAGGGCAATAAAAGTAATATCTTCAGCCCGACAAGGGCAACCATCACAAATCATCAAAATACTAATAATAAATGCACCCTCCCGTACTTAAAATAGTGCATTGCCCTCAATGCTTATAAGTATAAGGGGAATTCAGAGACTTTCTCTGTGGGCTACTCATCATACTCCTGCTCAGCTTCCTCAGAACTTGTTCCCCCTCCTCCCTGGTGGGAATGTGCCATATTCTGAGACTCATATAACGCCTGCTGAAGTCCTAGATCTTGGTCATCATCATGCTCCCCACCATTACTGCCCAAAGAAGAAAACAAATAATCCGCAGGTCCAGGAGTGGGATAGGGTGCATCCATGGCATCATCAAGAGCACTTAAGTCTGCATCCACTATAGGTGTCTTCCCTTTAGCCTTTTTGATATTCTTCCTCATAGCAGTCACTACATGTTCCATAACCTCGACCCTCTTGCAAATTTTGGACACACTATCCACAACATACTTCATAGCAGTTTTCATTGCTTTTTGAATCAGACCTGACAACCTCTTATCTAAAGAGTCCAACTGGGACTCGTGAGGGTAAGTCATGTTGACCAGCTTTTGAAGGCCAGCCAGGGATAAGGCTGAAGGAGAAGGTGAAGGCCTAGGAAAGTCATCAGCTCAAAGATTTCCCAACTTTGTAGGCATAGGAGTTCCAAATACGAACCTAGCAGGAGAAGGGTCATTGGGCTCAAGATCAGCCTCAGAAATATGCACACACAAAAAAGCTGTAACTTGCTCTTTTTCATCTTAGGAGCATAAACTTTTTTTTCTTCTTAATATCAATTACTCCGATAGTGAGAGTAGGTTTGTAAAAAGCAAAATAACAGATCCCAACTTTAGCACTGTACTTGCTGATGAGGACACGATAGGGGAATAAGGCACCAGGTTGATGAGCTTTCTTCTTAATCACCACCGCTTCAATTTCACAAAAGTTAAAATAAACCCCTAACATAATGCAAGCAACTAGAATTGCCCTCTTATGGGTAACACTATGATCATTCTTAGAGGGAAAAAATGAGAGCAGATAAAATCATACCATAGGGGCGCCTCAAAGTTGAAATCCTGGTGCAGAATCATGCCTCCCATAGCAGAACAAAGAGGTATCCCTAGGGCAATGATCGGGGAAGCCCAGTCTAGCAGCTTCTCCCGTGGAGTGACCATGGCCAAATGTTTTTGCAATGAGGTAATCTAGGTGTCCTAGTAGATGGAGTTGATAGCATCCTGTGTAATGTCAACCTCTTTTCCTCGATCAGTCACAGAGTACAACAAAGGAAAGTTGTTGACATTTCCCATGTATTTCATTGCATCTTGCTTTGCTTGATAAGATGCATAAAATTTATGGACCACTTCATGGTAATAACCTCCTGGCACATCAACAAATGGAAACCACTGGCGCACAGTGAATTGATTGTGGAAGTTTGTCAAATCATCCCTGATTCCAGCAAGGTTAAAACTGCACTCCAAATTAAAGGACTTTTTTGCTCTATACTTGTCATAAAGGGGTTTCATGCCCTCCACACTGAAGCGGATCATATCTTCCTCATTGACTGGCACAGAAGGAGAAACATGGGTAGCAGTGGGAGGTTTCTTCTTCCCTTTGGATTTTCTTGTAGAGGTGGGATGAGCTGGGGGTCATCTTAAGTTCTTGCTAGAATTTCCTTTACTAGAAGACATGATCTGCAAGAACAAATATGAGCATGACAAAAATAAACAATTTTTTTTGTAGTTTTAAATAATAGAAAAAGAAAATACTACAAGAAGTTAATGAAGTCAAAAGAAAGAAAATGCATAATAGGGAAAAAGGCACCAGGTGAACTGTTGGCATGCGTGAGTCACATGGAAATCGCAAGTGGAGACTTTCGCTTTGCATGTGACTTCACATATACTAGCAGTAGACTTGGAAATGAAGGAAGGCATGGGTGAAGGCATGGGTGAAGCCATGTGCAATTGATATGCAGAGACTCATGTTTCGCAGGTGCTTTTGCCCCTTACTACAGTAGACTGGCAGGTACTGCCTCCACATGCAGCGCCTCCTGCAATTAGCAGGTAGAGACATGTGAGTTGCATGCAGAATGCAAGTGAAAGTAGTAAGAATTTTTATAATTCTTCTTTTTCAATTGAGTTGCACATGCGATTCGCAAGGCAACACCTATGGAATGCAAGCGTGAACCAGGCTATAAACACATATTTAACATGACTAAGGCATGGTAAGCACTAGTTGACCAATTTTTAAGTTATCCGGGTACTCAGACTTCCTCGAAAAACTTCACAATTTTGAATGACCCAAACAATAGGAGACATATGCTCAACAACTTCCCTTAAGATAGACGGTACCCCATCTATCATCGAGGATATTGAACATCATGATAAGCATCCAAGGCATATTCAAAAACAACAAAAATTCACTCCACTCAACCAAAGCTCTCACTGAATCATTTATAAGCAATTTAATCAACACAAAGATGCAATGAGAGACAATTTCAGCTTAAAACAGACATACTCAACAATAACTCACAACGGCGATGATTTTCCCTTAAGAACGACATCACCTAATCTACCATTGGCCCAAATCAGGCATCATCATAAGTGGATTACATAAACTTCACCCAAATCCATAATTTTAGGCTAAAAATTATCCCAACCAACATGCATAACTCTAGAAACCAGATTCACAATGTTTGTACACCCAATATCAATAATAAAATCCCAAAATGTTTGTTTAAAAATTAGATCTCAAGCACAAACACAATATGGTAGAATCTAAGTAGCATTTTTCACTAATAATGTTCCCAAAATACTCAAAAATAATGATTTAATATTGGGGAACTTACCACAAGTGAAGAAAAGGATGTGGGGAGTGAAAAATTGGAGCTTTGAGCCTACAATGATGACCTAAAATTTTCTTTCCAAAAAAGGTAGTATGGTGGCGGTGGAACTCTAGTGGTGGAGTAATTGAGAGGGAAAAGGAGATTGTAGAGAAGAGTTTGGGAGTTTGAGGATGTTTTGGGAGAGTTTGAAGGTTTATAGAGGGAGTAATGGGGTGAAAAGGAGTGGGGAAGTCAGTTTTAAGGAGAGAAGAAGAAGAAGAGGTGCGAGTCAAATTTTGGGTCGGGCAGTCAATGGGTAGGTCAACAAAAATTCAAGCATACCTACGCATGTGGTGAGATATGTCATTCCCATATGACCTCATGTGTTTTGCATGTTGCTTCATTGGTGACAATTATCAATTGTTTTGGTGTTAGTTCTCTGGTTTGACATGCGTAAGCATGTGCGAGGCACACGTCTACATGGGCATTTTGCCCTTTCTCTTGCATGTGCCTTCAGATTTTTCACTTCTCCTAGATTGCAATGCCAATAATGGGCGATGCAACCTATGGTTGCAAAATGCCACCTACGAAACACAGGTTGCGGCACACAAGCCCTCTGAAAATTTTGTTCCAATTAGCCATTTTTCAATCTCCATGCGTTCCTAAAATCACACCAAAAACAACAAAAGGTAAAGTAAATAATTCAAAAACACTTGGGTTGCCTCCATAGAAGCGCTTAATTTTACATCGCGGCACGATGATAGTACCTCACAAATCAATCATTGCCTAGATTTATGCCAATACGATTGGCACAATCCCAACCAAAACACCGGAAGTACTTCTTTAAGATTTTCATCACCTCTTCTCATTGTCAAGTTTATCACCTCATAGATACGGATAATCAAAGAGTGTTATTAGAATCCATATGCATGTCCGCCAAATATGGTGGCTTTGGCATGATCAATCTTACAAGATCCTTCTTACCACCATCACTGTAAATAACAAGCTGGCATTCCAGTGGTTTGTTTTAAATTTCATCTCCCCAAAGACTTCTAACCATCTCATCTGTGGTATCAATTACAGGCACCACCCTATACTGATTCAGAGGCTTCATCGGTTGACAAACGTTTAATGTGACCTCCTCAATCCCCACTCAAAATTTGAGTTCTCCTATCTCAACATCGACTAAGGCTCTTCCTATAGCTAAGAATATGTGCCCTGGGATAATAGGCACCTCTAGAACAATATCACTATCTAACACCAAGAAATTAGCCGTCAAGATGAACTTGTCCACTTTCACCAATATGTCAAACAATATTCCCACTGGGCGCTTAATCGAATGGTCAGCCATTAGCAACCTCATTGGTGTGGTATTATGAGGACCTAAATCTAACTTTATGAAGATCACGCGAGGCATCATATTGATGCTTGATCCCAGGTTGCACAAGGCTTTTCTAAATAAGAAAACATCAATGGTACAAGGGATGGTGAAAGATCCCGGATCCTCCCACTTGGGTGCTATATTGCTTTTCATGAAAGCGCTACAACTATGGGACACTTCAACCATCCCTACATTAATCAATCTTTTCTTCTTCATCAATTACTTCATGAATTTAGCATAACCTGGTATTTGCATGAGAGCGTCAACCAAAGGAATGTTTATAGATAGTTTGTTGAACATGTCTACAAACTTCTTAATTAATTATCTTCCTTTTTCTTGATTAACCTCTTAGGATATGGGGGAGGACCTTAAGGCAATAACATTAGATCACTAGGGGCTTCCTCCTCTTTTCCCTCCTCTACCTTAATTGAAAATTTGGGAGGTAATTATATCTCAACCTTCTCCTCATATTGGGTGCTCAATGCTTCACCCCAATATCAGCACTTATATCACAACTCTTTTCAACCATGACCTTTTTGGTCAGTTTTCTCACCCCCATCAAGCATCCTCCCGCTTCTAGTGACAATCACAATCATATGACCATTATTCTTTGGAATTGCAAGGGTAACTTTTAAACAAGGGTTTAATTGGGATGAGAGATGATTCATTTGGGCCTCTAAATGTTTGATGGATTCCACGTAGTAACTCACCATTGATAAAGATTAGACACCTCACTTTTTAATCCTTCACCCCATTATGCATAGATTCAACCCTTTTTAGCACTTTTGATAACATATCTTCAATTTTTGACTTTGCAGGGTCACTCACAATTTCATTGAAATGGATAAACATCAACTTTGGGTAGAGGTACATAAGGGTTATAACTTCGGTGATTATAGCGATAACCGTCTCTCTCACGCTCTCTCCATTGACCTTCACAATCTCAACCTTGCTCTTTATGTCTTTATTGATTCTTTTTATCTTGGTTCCAACCTTTGTCTCTTCTCGAGGTCACCAAGGGCCTTGATTGTCACCTTGATAGCTGGGGTGAGAACCCGCCAATTGAAAACAAGATTATACATCTATAGAAGAGTAAGCACCCTCATCATGACCTTTTGAACCATAAGTTCCCACGACGTTGGCACTTTTAGTATCGACTCCTATCATATGCTTGGCCAAAAAATCAATCAGGGTCATCATTTTAGCCATGGTATCATCTCTCTCCTTTTATTTTCTCCTTATCTCACTAGTCCTTTTGGAGGAAGTAACACCCGACAAAACTTCATCATCTCTTGTATGACATGGTCTATTAGTTTGGGTCATTCGATTTAATAGAGATGAAGTGAAAGTGTATGGTTGATCTATAATAGATCCACCCGCAATTTTGTTAGCTACCAATTTGCTCATAGAGTCAAGTGGTCGATGGAAGCTTTGAAGAAGAACCCCTTCTGGTAGACCGGGATTTGGACATAACAATAGCTTCTTCTTGAACCATAATCATACCTCATGCAATGGCTCATCCGACAATTGCCAAAAATTTGTAATATCATCTCGCAATTACCTCATACGTGAGAGTGGAAAAAATCTAACCAAGAAAGCTTTAACCAACCCATTCCAAGTCATAATGGAGCCCTCTAGGGGCTCTTCAAGCCATGTGGTTGCCTCTCACATAAGAGAGAATGGGAACAATCAAAGTTGGATTGACTCTTGAGTTATGTTTTGTATGTTAAAGGAGTGGCAAATCTTGATAAAATTTTAGATATGTCAATTTGCATCTTTGTGGGCCAGCCCTCCAAATAGCCCCTTCATTTGTATCAAGTGCAACATTGTACTCCTTACATGGAATACAACATTTCCAATAGTTCGAGGTAGCCGGATGGAACCGACGACACCATAAACAACAGGCTAATCCTCCATGTCTATATATCCTTCCACACTTTCTTAATCGCCTACTTTGATCATATGAAACCTACTCAAAGCAACAAAAACAACAAAAATGTAAAGGAGAATAAATTCTCAACAAAAGTGAATCAATAGACAATAAAATGACAAATCAAAAGCCAACCCCCGACAATGGAACTATTTTTAATGACGTTGAAGAGCACCCTACCAAAGAATGTGGTAATAATTGCCAAGCAAAACAATAGTACCCAACAGATGTTTGGGTTGAATCCATGGAGATTGGTACAATGACTTGCCACTAAACATCTAGAACTAATTCACTAGAGTAAGAAAATTGTCCGAACAAGTAAAAGTAAAGTTGGGGGAAAAGGTTTGGGAATTCAAACTCAAAAATATATCAAAAGAACAATGTAAAGACAATTTGTTTCATCAAGAGTTCGAATACTAGGGGTGTTCTTCTTATGGGGTCATACAATGGGATATGGGTTGATTATTTAAGCAAACTTTCAATTATTAGCATAAGTAGCTTGGTTCAACCTATACTTAGTAGTTTTCAACCCACTAAGTATATTTGCTATGGTCTCTTTCAAGCATCATAGTTTGACATCAAATCAACCAATTCTAGCTTTGGTGAGTCAAGCTATCTCTAGATTTGACTTTTAGATGGGAATTTCCTAAAATCAAGCTATTTCAAGCCCCAATTTGTAGCGGATATTCCAAATCTCCACTATTGAACTCTTACCCAATTGTAGAAATTCTCTCTCAAGAAAGAACACAATTAGTAAACTAAATCAATGTTTGCAACAATTAACTTAATAATTAAAACATGAAGAATTCAATAGACCCATACTTAATAATCAATTATAAACACAAATAATCAACACCCATTCCCAAATTCAAACACACATCATACAGACACTCCAAGAATTGAGTTTCGCTACTCATAGTAAAGGAATAAGAGAATATACCAAATGGGTTTTCCAAAATTCCATTCATTCTACAAGCTAAATTCAAATTCCAAGCTCAAATATGTTACCAATGGTGTTTTTCCTCTAAAGAAGAAGAAGATAAAAATTGTACTCTATCAACTATATTCCTTAGGAAAGTAAAAACTAATGTGTATCTTTGGTAAAGATTCCAAAAAGTGTTTTAGAACCTTCCCAAATACATCACACATATTTGGACAATTTTGCCCTTTAGGGTATGTGCGAAATGAGGTGCGAGGGAACCTGCAGTCGACCCATGTGACTTGTGGCTCGCAGGTGCCCTGTCTTCAAGGCAGTGTTGGACTCGTGACTTGCAGCCTCATGTGCGATGGTAGGTGAGATCTTCCATTAGGATCTGCAGCTCGCATGCTTTAAATGCTTGAGGCACTGTTCTTCCTTCCATGTGTGTTGGCACCTACGAAATGCAGGTGCTCTCTTGCAGTCGCATGATGCTTCACATGTCTTTGGCAGATTGCTTACTCTTTTGAACATTTTTGCACTTTAGCTTCCCTTTTTAGCTCCTTTGGTTGAAATCCACTTCTTTTTTTATTTCATCAAGAATGCCTGCAATTAGGACAATAAAGGCATGAGATTCTTCAAAATCATATCAAATTAAGATAATAATTCATGAATAAAGGTCGAATAAGTAGGTACATTATTAACTTATCAATAGGTCCTTGTCATACCCGTACTATTCAAATATGTACAACAAAAGAGTGTAATATCTCTAAACTAGCTCCAGGGAGAAATAGAGCTCACCGACTGCTCTGATGATACATAACAATGCCTACTGAGGAGGTCTGCAACTCTGTGTACCGATGCCTGCATGTAAAAGAATGTAGCACCCTATTTCATAGGGGTATCAATACATATATAACATGTACTGGTATGTAAGGCCGATAGAATAATAAGTATAGGTAAGATAGCACAATGAAATAATCAATACTATGCTCAACTGAGAAATGCCTATGCCAGGCAGAAACGTATAAAATTGTAAATCATATGGAAACACTCTGAAATTATTATACAAGTGACTTTTGGGTTCTTTATTACTGTAGGATCAAATGGTATAATTATTTGTGGAATAATAGAGCTTATATACTTTCCAATGAACAAATGATAACCTTGATTAAAGTAAGCCTTGAGGACATTATATCATATGAATGACAAATAAGTTTTGTTATCTCTAAATCACATATGCGAATGATAAATCTCATAGTCCATGACCTTCGAAGGTACGCAATAAAGGCTCAGCTTTGAGGGTCAGCCTTGATAAGTCGGCAATCTACCAACTTATTGAGCCTATATCCATGAATTATTGTTATGTTTTGAATAGATTTAGAGGTTTTTATGGTCTTTATTGATGTCTATGCAGGTACTTTTGATTGATGATGAAAAATAAGGAAATGGACCCACAAAGATCTCAAAAGGAGTGAAGTTTGAATAGATCGGAAAAGATAGAGATTCTTACCTGAGATGCGGTGCCCATGTGACACGCACAAGATGTGGTGCGGAACGCACCTATGCCGCATAGAGATAAAAAATTCACTGAAGAATCTACTAAGGGGTGCGGTCGTTGTGCGTCGCACACAATCCACGGTGCAAACCGCACTGCCTTCGCACGAGGGCTCCAAAATAAGCTGAAGTCACTTGTTTAACTACAGATAGTGTGCAATGCGCACATCACAACGTGCAATTTGCACATCACATCGCACACCAACTAAAGGGCAATTTTGTCTTAAATTCTAGTGACGTTTTGGGAAACTATAAAAGTCCAATATAGGCACAATTGTAAATAACATTCTTCAGTCCTAAATATTCTGAAGAGCTTTTTACTTTAAGAACAAATTTTCAATAGTTCAAACCGCACTCAAAGGTAGGGCATTTCCCATTTTTATAGGAACTTATGGACTAGAAACAATGGTATCTCCAATTATAGCCCCTCTGGGATGTAAAATATATATCTTCTCACCATCCCCATAGTGTATGTGACAAATGTATGCATTTCGATTAGGGTCATATTCTATGGTTATGATTCTACCATATATGTCTTTTTCTTTCTGTCAAAAATCGATTTTACGGTATAGACGCTTATGACCCTTTGATAACCCAGATTCCTATTTATCAATGATATTCCACGATCAAGACAATTGGATGAATCCCGTGAAACCAAGGAGAAGACAGTTTTGATCTATTCTCTCTTCTAAACCTTGGTTAACCATTTGTGTACTCAAATTGAGCTTAGAACTTGAGATTAAGCTTGAATGAAGAGGATTGTGACTTACCCATTTGGTATATCTCTCTCCTTTAGCATGAGTGGCTAATTTCATTTGTCTAGGGATGTGTTGATAAAGGGTGCTTGACGAATGGGTGTGGGTGTTGCTAATTCTTTCTTATAATTGCTTATTTGATATGGGTCTAGTAGTTTCACAATGTTTTAATCCTAAAATTGGTGGTTGCAAATATTAATTTTCATTACTTGACTATGTTGTTGCTTGAAAGAGAATTTCATGGTTTTGGATGTAAGATTACTAGTGGGAACTTGGAACACCAATGAGATTTGACGCTAGAAATAGCTCACATCAACGGAATCACCCATTTAAGGGTCTAAGCTAGAGATAGTGTGACCTCTCCAAGCTTGATCTTGGTTGTTTGTTGATTTGACCAATAGTTCTCTAACTGGGATTATTGGATATGTGGTTTTTGATCGAGAGATAAACAACCACACACATGACCAAGGCTACCTATGTCAGTGAGTGATAATGAGTGTCAAAAGGCAAACACCCTATCCCACATTAAAGCCCCATTGGATACACATCCCTAGTCACCTACTCAATTTGGTACACCCGCTTTACTCAATTGCTTTAATTTGAATTGTGATTGTAGTGTCAGAATCCCAATTTCCCAAACCTTTTACTTTTGTGTTTTAAGCATTTACTCTCCTTGTGAACTCATTTTGATACAATCTTCATATAGCTAGCATCAAGTCTCTGTGGGTACGACCCCGAAACCTTTTGGGTACTTATAAATGTGTTTTGCTTGATGATCACCGTGCCTCCATACTTGGGGAGTACGATTTGAGCATTTATCGAAAATGGGACCATTGCCAGGGAACAATTTAGCGTATTGAGTTAGTTTAGAATTTGAGTTTACTTACTCTAGTTCAATTTTATGAATAGTTGTTTTTATTTTGTTTAATTTTATTTTGTTAATTGGTTCCATGGCATCTCAAAATGATAGAAATATTGGTGGTTACATCCCTGTTTATATTCTTGACTATTATGTTTATTGTGGAAGACCCCACCTTGGGCGTAGATGTAGAATTAGCCCTAGGAGAGGGAGGTATTCACCTTCTCGCTCCTATGATGGGCACAATTGTTATTTGTGTGGTAGTTGTGAAAGACATTTGAGAGAATTCTCTAATGATGACCGTCCTCCTCCCCCCTCTTGTGCTAATAATGTTGCTAGTGGTGCTTGTAATCGTAATAGAAACCAAGACTTAGCAAGTGAATAAGGCATGTGTGCCAAGCCCCACACCCTCTTGGCCTCGCTAGAAACCTAAGAGGAGGGTGTGAAATCCATAAAGCAAGGCTTGGTGGAGATAAGACTGAAGAAAGGCGAGGAGATAAATCATGCCACACAATCCATGGAAGATTTGTCTACTCCTCTTAGTCGAATTGATGAAGAAACCCCTCAAAGTTCAATCAATGAACATGACTCCAACATTGAGACCGAGAAAATTCACCTTGGGGACGATGAAAAAGATTTTTAGAATATGAAATCTCCCGAAAGTGAGTTTGTAGCGGGAGTGCTTGAATCTAATCAAGAGGAAGACACAAGGGATGCTCATGACTTGAAGGTGTTGTGGCAACCAACTAATCTATACAAGGATCATGATGTCAAAAGGAAACAAATGATACTAGAATTGCAACGATTCATCAGTCTAGACTCTAGTTCATTGGAAAGTGAGGATGCTATAAATGAGACAAGTTTGAAGGTGGAGACGCCTAAATATTACTCTAACCACTTGTCAACCTTGAGTTTGGTTGAATGGACAGAAGATGAAGTAATCAAGATTTTGGAAGACCTTGGAAGGAGGATGGATCAAAGTTTATCTGATTTTAAAGTTGTCGTGGATAGAAGGCAAAGAGACCTTCCTCACTTGAAGGCTAAAAAGTGCAAAATGCAAAATCAAGAAAGTGGTCTTCTCATGTTCATACCTTCACGCCGTGCTTGTAAACAAAATTTCGATTCAAGTTTTGGTCAAAGGTTTAAATCATCCAAATGAAGATCTAAATGGTGACATAGGTTGCGTCGTTCCACGAAATTAAATTGTGCGCTTGATGGGAGGCAACCCATTGTTTTTATGCTTATTCACTTTTTGGTTTTTCTTTAGGTTCCCAAAGGAATCAGAAGAGGAACTAAGTATTGAGAAGCAACAAAAATACCTCTGAATGACGTGTTTTTCGCACCTGGAAAAGTGTCCGTCGCACATTCCATTGCACGAGAAACCAGTGAACTGGGCATTAGCATTGGCATGTGCAAACATGGTGCAATTTGCACCTCCCAAAGTGCCCGACTTTGCACGTCGTGAGTAGTGAGCCGGAAGAAAATGTAAATATCTGGTCCAGCAAGCCTTCTTTGAGAATGCGGTGGACCGGCTGTGTACGTCAAGGCCAATAAAAAATAATGATATTGCATTCGCGCTGGACTTCCCATGAATACAAAAGCAACAGCAGATTCCAAGTAATTTTAAACGTTCAAAAAAACAATCAGAAGGCCCCAAATATTTTCTTCTCAAAACAAAGGTGCTCCTCTTTCTTAAGCACACACATAAATTCCATAAAGTTCTTCCATTGCATCGCTAAATGCAACTCATCATGTATAAACACCAACCCTCCTCATTATGGTGCCTTTGTCGGGCTTGTTTTGTTTTGTTTTATGCCTTTGTCGGGCTTAGGTGTTATTGTGAAAGAAGTTGATGGTTTATCTTGTTAGTTTTCTTTGATTTTTAGCTTCTTTTGGTATTTTATAGTTGATCTGTTAGTTGTTGTGAGCTAGGGGAAGTCTAAGTACCTGTTAGGCTAAATAGAACTTCTTGGAGTTAGGAACATAAAATTGCAGATGTCGACGTGTGAAACGCACGAGCTTCGCAAATACCCACTGTTTGGCCTATGCATTGCATGTGCGACCTGCACTTTGACATGTGTGAATCACATGTGCATGTAGATTGTGATGGTTGGGTTGATCCATCTTTTGTATCCATACCGATTTACATAGATAATTGGCCCAATGATAGACTGAGTGAAGTCATTCTTAAGGACAAATCATCGTCTTTTGAGGTTTTGGTTGCGATTGACTTGTTTGGTACTAAAGAAGTAGTCTTGCATGTTAAGTGAAATAGGCATACCCTTCCAAAATTTTGTGAAAAAGAAGAAGGTGACTTCCCAAGTTTGGTGACCATCCTCCGAAATTGGTGTGATAAAGTCTGAAATCATTCATGGGTATATGGACGAGAAAGACACTTTGTTGAGCTAGATTCCCACCCGGCTCTCATCAAGCTATCTTCCAAGGTAGGTCTCTTATATTCATACTCACCTCTTCTCTAAGGTGAGGTTACTACTATTGACCCTGTCTTTAAGCCTTTGATTTGATAATCAGGTCTTGTTTCTGATGGACTTTATTTATTCTTGCTTCAAGCTTAGGGAAGCCTTTTTACTTAGACATCTCGGGATGGGGAATGAATAATGACGTAGATCCTCTTATGAGTCTTACGCATGATGAATAATGATGTTTGTGACAACCCCTTTCATCTTGTAATGACCCAACCCATCGTGAATGACACCCACCCAACCCCCGGATGAGTGAACCTATAGAGTCCCACTCTTTGCCTAGACTAACAGCCTATAACCAGCAAGCATAAATGTAAACTAGCAATGAAAATAAGATCAACTACTCAAAACCTATCATAATTAATAATCTGCGGAAAATCCCACCTAGGAACTGAAAGTCATTGTACCAAACATCAATACCAAATCTAGAGTATGGGGATGCAACCCCAAACAAAATGAGAAATAGATTTTAAGTCTGAACAAATGGACTAAAACTCTAATGATAATCGCAAGGTAGCTCGAATCGACAGCTCACCGTTGAAGATCGGAAACGTCGGTGCTAAATCTGAGGTCTCATCTCAGCCGCTAGAAGATTTTTTGTACTCACCGAAAGAAAGACAAGTGCAGTATCAGTACACCACCACTGTGTACTGGTAGGATCATCAGTCAGTATTCAAGAAAATACTATATAAATAGTACGCAAAATCGAGTAACAAGTATGGAAAACAAGCAACAAATATCACAGGCATCTCTAGACTACAAGTCTCTACCTAGCTTGTTACCGCATGAATCCATCTCTTACAGTTCTATTCCACCAACAAGAAAAACCATAACCACACCTTACCGTCTAGCCAAAACCCACCCTGGAATACCCTCTAGATAATACCACAAGTGGTGATTTACCCGGCCTAAAACCAAGACCAACTCAACAGTCATACAACAGTTCCCGACCACTCAAGGACCACCAATCAATAGCACTTTTCAATAACAACCCGGTTGACTCACAGAACCAATATCACGTATCACATTCAGTAAAACAACCCGATCCTCTCACGGAACCAATATCAACAAATGCCATGCAATCATCAATGAAACAGTGCAAGATGCAATAAAGTAAACTCATACCAGACGTGGTACCCGTGCCAACTATGTGATATACCCGTACCAGGCATGGTACCCGAGCCAACTGAATGTCAACAACCACAATCAATATGTGAAAACACACAACTTGTAAAGCCAACAAGTAAACACCATTCAAACATAGACTGTAAACTGAACTTAGAAATTCCACATAATTCCCCTAAGAAATATAATGCACACAATTACTTAGACAACGAGTACAATGAATATAGACATTCACAGAAATATGAAAGCCATCACCTACCTCAAAATGTTCCAAGCTCTATTCAACCCGAGCTTTTCGGTGTTCTGGATTCCTCTCACGTTCTTGGTCTAAAAATAACACATAATACATACAATCAACATACAGGCCTGTACATTACCCAGATTATACCAAATACCAAAACCCCAAGCCACCCATGATCATTCCACCCTTTTCCCGGGCTTTTCCATCGTTAATTCTCCTAGTCTTATCATTTTTTATGGACAAAACAGGAAACTAAATAGCCTATTATCATTTTAACGTACTTAAATCAACACCCTAGAACATACATGTTTGGAACCCCCTTCATCCCCAAATTCCATCATCCCTAGGTCATTCCAACCTTCCCCAATTTCCCTCCTAGCAATTCTACCGCATAGGAAATGTATTACAAAGTGTGGGAAACGAAAACCTTACCTTAGGAATGATTTTTGGCGGAGGAATGAAGAAAATCGCCTGAATTTGCCCAGCCCTTCTCCTAAAACAAACTTGTGAAATTCTGATGTTTTGAGAGCTATTTCTGCATTTAAAACTCGTCGGCCTACTATAGCAGTAATTTCATATCTGGAAATTTTCCAGTGTTTGCCATTTCACAACTCACTTAGTTTTCTCGATGCCTAAAACAACCCCTTCACGTCAACCGCGAATCCAGGAGTTCTACTAATCCAAAAGCGATTCTGAAAAGTCCCCTGGACTCCTTTATGTCTTGGCTACGTGAAAAACTAGCTTAATACAAGTCACCTAAATCCATTTTTACCCGGATTTCCCTAGACTCTACCTTAATACAAGTCACCTAAACCCTCTGGCATCCCATACTACCATAGCGTACAATCAGAAAATAGCAAGAAAGGGTGGAATCTCGGACAAATGAATGATATGATGCAATAGTGAAAACCAGGTTGAATAGTAACTCTGTAAGTACCTTCTCCAATGTCTATGGGCCTAGTAGGTAGGATCCATAGAAGGACACAACTCGTATACCTCAACTGCACCATATACCCCTCCTCCGGTACACTCAGCACGTAGCCCCTGGTCCAAATCGGTAAGGTCTATGGAGGTCCAAGACCACATACTAAATGTCAAGTCTCAATATAACAGTTTGGAATTCAACTAGATCCAAACTAGTAACCAAATCTTGAAAGGGCATGCCTGGAGTTTTTCCGAGTCTAAATCAGTGAAATAAGTCTCAAAAACCCCTAATAAGGGTGCCTGGGCATAACTGGGTCTAAAACAGTAGTATATCAGGTCCGATGCTCAGCCTTACCAAGTCTAATATCATCTAAAATCACTAGGAAATCAAGTCTAGAACTACGCCTCATTCGAGTCTAGTATAAGAATGAAAACAGTGATAAAATCATCCTTTTCACCCTATTACTCCAAGAAGATCCATGAAAACAATTCCAAACCTTTTATAACCATTTTTACTGAAAATAGGCCCTCAAGGCCATGCATGGTTTAGAAAACCATCAATAGTCAGCCTGAAGCCAAAATTATAGTAAAAAATGTGAAAAAACAAATTATATGCATGATAATGGCATACTCAAACACAACCAGTAGCCCAACGGGTCACAATCAACCAATTGGCCCTGCACATGCTACAATCACTCTACATCACATATTACCAGTTTAATAATCGAATAACAATGTCTAGGACTCAAAAACATTCCCAAATAACCCACCATCTATGAGCTAGAGTCAAGTACAAGGCCACATAGGACCATAAGGGTGATTGAAACAACTACAATGAGTACTACAATCATTGGAGTAAAAATAAGTCGGACAGGAAGAAGCGGATAAGGTATGGGAAACTAAGATAATAAACCCAACCCAAGGATGATAATTAGTATTATTATATCCTATATATGCAAACTCTAAAAGATTTAAAGCAGAACCTACCTGTCGTCCGATGACAAGCTGCTAGAACGACGATATCTTAGCCCGAACCACTTCGAGAAGCTCCGAACGAAAATCAGACTATCAAAAACATAAAATACACATTAAAACAATACTAATGATACCCATAATGCTATAATTATAGCTGGGTCGAAATTTGGATGACAAGCGGGCTCGTGGGCCCCACAACCTAAAGCCAGAAACAAAAAACACCATAACGTTTCCTATATTCTCGGGAGTTCATACCCTAAAATTCATCAAAAACAGACCAAGAAAGAGGGCTCAAACAGCCCATAAACCGCAAAAATCAAAAAGGGAAGTTTATAAAATTTTAATGGAAATTATCATGGAAACTTACAAATTTAGGAAGCTAAAGAAGTCCACAGACCCGAGGTATAAAATCCTCCAAGATATGGGAGTGAACTAGGTGAAGTTTTGGATGTTTTTGAGCTAAATGGAGGAGAGAAAACGAGTTGGGAGAAGGGAGAAAATGCTTAAAATTTGAAGGCCAACAACTATTAAAGTTGTCACGCCCAGGCGCCCTGGCGACCGTGCAGGTGCAGGCGCGCTGGCACCCAGGCAGGTTGGCACGCGCAGGGGCGCTGGATGGCTAGGCCTAGCCGGCATGCAGGTGCAGTGCCATTGTGTAGGCGCCGCCCAGGCGACGCCCTGGCCCCCATGCCAACAACAACAGTAGCTCATGCCAACCTTGGCTGATTTTTCTCAGATGGACCTCCGGGAATGAGTCTGGGGTTCCAAGAATACAAATGAGCTGAGCTATTCGACTAAAAATGTCATTCTAGACTCAATAGGATTGATGAAAATCTCAACGAAGATCGATATAACAAAAAGTGGGCCCCTACGCCCAAAAACTAACTTTAGGCAAACTTTTCCAAAACAGAACCCCATAGCCTAAACTGAATTCGGAAGCCTCAGGACCCGAACCAAAGGTTCCACTAGCCAAAAGTCAACATTTTGGAGCTAACAACACTGTCAGAATTTCCATCCGAGACTTTCTTCTCTGAATATTGACCAAAGTCAAACTTTCAAGTTCAACTGTCTAGAAAACACAGAAACCAACACAAAACCAAATTGAAAGCTCCCATACCCCAACAAAGGGTTCATCTAGACCAAAATCCATGCTTCAAATCTAACAGAACTGTTGGAATTCGATTCCAAGTGTGGTTACCAAGAATATTGACTGAAGTTAATGATATCTTAAGTTAAGGCTCTAAAACAGAGAAACAACCAAAATGACCAAACGAATGGCCAAGGCACCAAACCACAAGTCCCAGCAAGCCATAAATGACTTGGGACCTCTACAGAAAGCTCTAACAGTACAAGAAAAGCATAAGTGCAGCAATGACTGGAAGGGTTATTACAAGAAACATGCAGGGATGGAGCCCCAAGGGTTTCTACTTAGGTTTTTATTTCCCTTTTGCTTTGTATGATTAAATAATTGCATATTCATGGATTATTGCTATTATAATCAGTTCATGAGTAGATAAACTCATTGTATCTAGAGTTGTGGATGAATATGAACGTTGTTGTTTGAATGTTAAACTAGTTTGATTGGATTTCCACTATTTGAGTTGTTTATCTTTTCTTGATCTTTGTAACATAATGCTCTGGACAATTACTGAGTACTATCTATTGTTTGTATGTTGAACTAGGAATAGAAAACTTACATTCATATTAATAAAAGGTAGAGTTTGGTCCTGGATCCCTAATAGAGGGAGGAATGATTCGCTAACATGAATAGGAATATACCCGTTCTTGTTTAGTTGATATGGAAGAAAAATCACATGGACTTCAATATCGACCGATGACCTTAAGAATATAGGTGTTAGAAAAAGTTTAGTAGGCATAGGGGCAATTTGGAAAGACGCTAACCATCACAGATATCAACCCGCAACTAGTAACTCAGGAAATCAGTAAAACTAGTTAATCAATAACTCAACTGAATTATTCTAAGTCCGCAACCCTGGACTAATTACCTCTGAAATCACAAAACAACCTAAATTCATCTTAATTATTAGAATTATAGTAGTTAGTAGTTAATTAGCTAAATTAAACAATCTTCTCTTTTCTACATCACTGAATAGTTAAAATAGGAGTTCATTATAGATACCAATTGAATAATTTCCCTTGGGGTCGATAATCTGGACTTATAAGTCCTATATTACTTGTCACACCGTGTACACTTGTGTGTGCATAAGCCTAATCTAGAAGTTCAACATTGAACTATAAAATTAACTAAAACTCAGAATTCTAGTCCGCGTGCTTTCCTGCAGTGGTCATATCTTCGCTGCAGCGAGCTCACCATAGTGGCCAACAGACTTGTTTAGTCTCCCCACTCTTTTTTTACTCTATTTTGTTTAGCATTTGTTTAACAATTAAATTATTATCCAGAACAAAATTCATATCAATAAAATTTTAAATTCTTACATTTTTATTATGAAAGTTTAATAACAAAGGAATTCATCGTTACCTAAATAATAAAATAAACTAAAATAAAAATATAATTCTTTGTCTAAGCTTCAAAACCAACTTCCAATTTTTAAAAATATAATTTTGTCCAAATTAATAAATTATAAAATAAATCAAAAGCAATATAAAAAAAATTTACCTTATAAAAAATGAAAAATTATATTCCTTTGTCTCATCTCATTCCACACTTTTTTCCTCACATTTGAAATATACTCCATTGAGAGGTCAATTTGTAGGACGCATTAGAAAAAAATAATGCATGCATTATCTTTGTGTATGAGTAATACCTTATTTGATACACTTTTTCACCTTACGTATAACTAATGTATGGAATATTGTGGTATTAGTAATGCAAGAATTTTTAATCCATGCATTAACATGGTTAAAGGCACAATTTTTTCTCAAAACCTTTTTCGCATTCTTTTCACCATATTTAGGGAGGATATTTTTTCAAACAAATAATTTATTTTAAATTATTCAATGCATGTTATTTTTAATACACCAAACCAAACAGTACAAGAAATAATCTCAACATAACTAATATCAATATTACTAATATACCCTATTTAGCACTAATCTTATATATAGCCTACCAGGCGACCCCTCACAATTATTGTTGCATCTTGAGATTTAAGCTTGAAAATGTTCTTTCAAAAGAGTGATTTCTTTCAAGTGGGTGTTATTCGATTTGGTTGGGAATCTTTTGAAGAGTCTAAATCTCAAATTTGAGTGATTTTGAAGAATATTTAAGATGGTTTAGGAAAAATTCCCAACTTAAACTTGAAGATGATTTAGGTAAAATTCCAAACTTAAACTTGAGGATAGCCATTTTTGAAGCTTGAGCTTCAAGCTTAAAAAATGGATTCTGCGTAGGAATAACTTGTTTCAAGTTATTCCATTGAATTTTATTGGGATCTTTGAGGAGTCTCAATCTCAAATTGGAGGTAGTTTGGAGTTTACTCCTGTTTCAGCGTAAAAATTATTGACTTTTTCTGATATTTTTTTTACTTTATTTGTAAACTAGTTTTTGGCCATGAAAATTCCAAATCCAATTTGAAGTTGTATTTTAAATTTGGAAAACAACATATAAAATATTTATCAATTCACATTTCACTTTTGAAGTTAGATTTCAAATTTGAATAGTATGTTCAATCATGAACATTATTTCAAATATTCTTTGCAGAAAGTATAACCAAACACAACTCAATCTTCAACTTTAACTCCATAAATTCCAAATAAAGTGAAAAATATTTTGAATCTATGGCCAAATGCACACGCAGATACAAATAGTCTTACAATTAATATAGTGATGTTTAAAGTCGAGTGTTGAACCCATAGAGACTTGAAATTAATAGTTATCACACTTAACTACTGCCGATTAATTAATCAAATATTTCCTCCAAATTGTAATTTTTAATTACTATAACTGAAAAAATATAAACTAATTAATTTATAATATCAAATGATCACAAACATGATTTAAAAACTTATGATTAACACAGAGAGATAAATATTACAGGGTTTTAGATGGTTCACTACTCCTATTAACTTCTCAAACTACTTCTCCATAATCCAAATTATTGGTGATAATCAATTAACAAAATTATTATTACTTGTAGTATTTATTACTACTCATCTATTCAAAATAGATTGTCGCTTATATTTCTATGGGATTGATCTATTAAGAATACATTTATGACATTTAATTGCATACAAAAACTAGGTATATCTCTATCCTAGACGAAAATTACTCTCCTAATTCTAGGTATTGAGGTCATGCCCACTTATTTCTTCTCTAATCAAACATCTTTCCCAAGCATGTATATTAGATTATCGATAGAACATAATTATTGTATTACAATCAAGTGATTAAACACCGAACTAAAGCAACAATCACAAGTGATAATTCAAATTAAGATGGAAATAATCTTCAAACGTCAATATTCATGGTTTTACGACAACCTTAGAACTATAGAAATTAGCTAATCACATTTATAGTATAAATGCAATAATTCATGACGAATACAAGATATAATGATAAAAAAGAAAGGAAAAGAAATAAACTTGGTAAGATTCGCTCCAAGCCCTAGCCTGCTTCAAAATACGTCGAAGATACATTTTTCTGATGAAAAAAAACCTATAAATAGAGTATGGGAACATCTATATAATTTAAAATCAATTTTCAACCAAATCAGGAAACAATGAGTGTGCGCCACCCTTATTGGACCGTCATGGCCCAAAATTGGACCTTGATGGCGCCTACCAAAATCCCCTGTCACTCCCCGAGCCTACCCCCTAAACATAACACGGGACCTAGAACCACAAGTGGCCCCAAGTTAACCCTTCATGCTGGCATAATTTATGAGCAACTGAATAAAAACATATAAACTGAAAAAATTATGTGAAAGCTGAAATATGTGTTAAGCTCTTGAAGTGTACTGTAATAAAATGAACTTGCGTAACTGAAATATAAAAATATTTCAAAACTGATACTACTATCTGATTGACTATTTATGAAGCCTCTACTAACACTGAACTACAGCTGGCTGGGACATGACCCCCAACTATCTCAATCAATGTATAACAACTGAAATAACCTCTATAACTACTAATTGACTGGAGTACCCAGAAATGGAGAACTCGTTCCCTGCTGACTAGAAGCTGCGATTTGTCTGACCATGATAATTGGAGATAGCACAGAAACCAACATATGAATTGATGCAACACAAAAGAGTATGTGATCAATACTTTTAATTTACTGAGCATGTAAGATGATGCACTAACCTTGAAATCATGAGAAAACATGTATATACTAGAATATAACTTAAAGCTGGACAACGTATGGATATCTGTGAATGCATAAGTCAAATTATAGAACATAAGCTCTTTTGCTGAAGAGAATGTAAATCATGTTGCTGGACTGTAACTGTGAGATCATGATATTTAAAGATAAGTTAAACTATTACTTGGGAATCCATGGACTAAAAAGATGAATTATGTTTGTAAGTCATGAAATGGTGCAACTGAGCTGAAAACCATTAGCCATGCCAAAAGTCATGTTTAAAGTAAATTTTTAGAGTAGTTACTTCTACTGAGCATGCTGAAAATACTGAAATTGGTGAACTGATGCAATGACCAAGTATATAACATAAAACTAAATAATATTAAATTAAAATAACTTACTACGAGGTCATGCACTAACTGAATATGAACTGTGGGAGCTACTATTAACCCACATACCCCAAGCTGAGGTAACTATGGGGCCGACATGTAACCCTGATAGGGAGGGTGTTCATATCTTTTCAAGGGTACAAACATTTTCTGTCGTGGATTCACTAATCTAATGTCCAACGAGGGACTAGGGTGTCAAGCCTAAACTGACGGGTGACCCCTATATAACCTACGGTGGTGCCATAATTCTGGACATAGGGACTGCTGCTAAAGGTCTCGGTCTAAATAGATGGGCGAGCCTTGTTCCCCTTATCCGCTTGGTGCTAAGTCTACTCCCAATTAAATATTAAAACAAACAATTACAACTGAAATGCTAGATAGCTAAAAATACTGGGTTTTTGAGAATGCAAAAGATTACTGAGACTGAAAGCATTTTAATTATGTAAGTTCTGAATAACTGGCATCTGCCTGAAAATGCATGAAACATAAACTTGTCGGGTATTCATAACCCATCATCCTAAGAAATTATATTACTGGCAACAATTCTAGGATCTGAAATAAATATGCAATTCAAAATCATAGTTTGAAGTCAGGGGCTAGACAACATGCTAACGGTTTGAGGAAAAATTCCATAGTTAGAAATCATCATGAGGAAACTTAAACTTGTTTAGACTAGATGCTTACAAGTTGAACTGAATTCTGGAGGAAAAGCTAAATTTTGAGAAAATATTGTAAAATCAGGCTAAAACTTACTTCTCTAAAAAATTTTGGGTTTTGAAATCTATTTGCAAGAATTCATGTAAAAATCATTCTAATAAGGGTAGTAGTTATGTTGAATCACCAGGAAATCGAATTCATAGTGAAACATATATTTGGATAAGAACCCTACAATCATAACTTGTAAAACTATACTGAAAATCTGAAACTTTGGGCATGAGAGTGAAAGGAAACTCTTATTGAAATCCCACATACCTGTTTACTGGAGAGAATCTTCAATGGAACATGGAGGTTTTGATCTTGAGGATGAACCCTAGGTCTTTAGTTTGAAATATAGCGTTCATTTCTTTTCTCAAAACTTGAATTAATGGAATGAGGAGAGAAAAGACTAAGTACGGATAAAACCTCTCCAAATAGGCCTAAAATGACTTAGTTTAGAAATAAAAAGCAAGGTGGGAAAACTCTAAAATACCCCTGAGAAAACTAAGTAAAACTGCTGAAAAAAACTCGTACTCGGGTTTCACGAACATGAAGCATGGCCCGTGGAATAAACCACGGTCCGTGGGTGGAAGTCGAGGTTCTCAAACCACTTTTCAGGCTTCTGGACTGTTTCCACATATTGGTTTCATGACCCGTTGACCATTCCATGACCCGTGGAACCTCCTCATGGTTTTTAGGTGAAACATCAATTTGCAGGACTGGTTTCCACGAGTGCAATCCACGGTCTATGGTTTAATCCACGAGCCATGGTTTCTGTCTGTTAGTTTGATAGACAAACACATTTTAGTAAAACATTGATAACAGTTTACTCCAGACTCTTATTAATGCGCAGTTTGTGGCATTGGAAAGAAGATTCAAGGACCTTTAATTTGCTGGGTATTATGCCACCTAACTCTTCATATTGTAGGAGTTATAATTGTTTGAAGTAGACCCTAGTTTAGTCTTACATGAAAACTTCTTTGGTTGGGGATCTTTCAACTTAACTTGTTGATAGGAGTTTCTTATGAACATAATTTGCATCCAAAACACTTTCCATAGTAGGGAATTGATCATGACACCTATTGAAAGCGGTTTGGGTCTTAGTTTAGAATTTTCATGGTGTTACAATATCTCTCCCTTGGGATCATCCATCCTCGAATGAAGACTAACTAAGCTGAGATGGTAGGGAAAGAGTTGCAATCCCACCAACTTAGTTCTAAAAGCTGGAGTACTATTCATGAGACCTATATGCATACTGAGAACATAATAATACCAATAGAACATGCAACTGAATGTCCAACATAATAACTGGTCTGGAGTGAGAGTAGGGACTTAGCTGAAACTCATAAAGAATGATCGCATTCTTAAAAATCATAGTTAGTTGAAAGGAACATAACACTAAGAAGAGTAAATGCATAAGAAGACTATTCTCTCCTATTTGAACTTAGTGCCAAGGACTGAACTGAATGTAGGGCCTACTGGCCTTAGGAATGATTATCGGTAGGTCTAAACTTATCTGATATGAATAGTCTAGGATTTTGCAAGATGAAGCTACTGGACATAAGGTGTGAGCACCCTAGGTAGGGAGTAAGAACAAGACTATTCTTGCCTTAACCAATACGGTTGATAACTTTTAAGCTTAGGAATACCCTTTTTAACTACACCAACTTCTCTAAATACCACACTTACCATTTGCAACTAAAATTCTCATCAATGAACATATAGATGCTAAGGTCTGAGTCTAACTACCTGCTTTCACCATGTTCAAGACTATATCGACTAAATCTCTTGCATCTGGAGTTATCTCCCAAGAATGATATTCCTTCTTGTCAGGAAAATCCACTAACCTTGAACTCTAGTCAATGGATCACTAGTCGCACAAAGCAAAGGCCCACATGTATTTTATCACGACATTCGAGCCTATTACTATGATCATCTTATGGATTCTTTATAGGTGACACTACCTGAGACTCATCTCCTCTTCCCTAGCATATCTATAAACTGTAACCGCAAGAACTTCTACAAAGGGACACCAAAAAGAGGAAAAGCGAGTACTTCCCATCTGGGCTACTACTTCGCTTCCTCCACTAACAGTTGTGACAACATAACCCAATATCACTGAAGAGATGGAGTGGGAGCATGATCATCACGCATGAAGGAATACTGATTAGTCCTGACTTACACTTAACGTGATCTAGCCACTGAAGGTGAGGTCTGAGTAGTCAAGTGCAAAGTCCTGAGTGTCTCATGTACTGGATATATAAATCATGGTTAGAGTAAGAAAATCATAAGCACGAACTATTTAAGAAGCCTGGTCTGGGAATATACATGATGTAGCATGATTTAATTAACCATTAAGGAACATTTTGTGGACTGAACTGAGTACATAAAACTGAGTATACTGTGAGACATGAGTTTACATGAATAACGAGTCTCTTGGAACAAAGCTATGATTCATAGAATCGTAGATTAAGGATGGAATCGTTGTCTGGTGTAATTATTGTTTGTTCTAGGAGCTGATCATGGACATGAATCTGTATAGAGTGCATGAACTTCGTCATGAATATGGCACTAGTACGTCTAAGTATAGTGTCATCTTGACTAAAGTTCTAGGAAACCCGCTGGAAAAAGAATGGATTGATATACTATCATAGCCTTTTTTAAAATTCTATACTTGTTGAGTCTCAAGACTCGACTTGGTTCTTCATTCTATCATCTCCCCCTTAGCTAAAACGTCACCCATCTAAGTCTATAGATCTCTCTCCCAAACTAGGCTATAATCAACTAACTCTTGTAAGGTCGAGGTATCAATGTACTCCTGGATGCTAAACTCTCCCTAATAGGTTATAACTGAAAGATGCTAAGACCTTGCTAGGTCTTCTTCTGACACAACTCTTAGCTTCATGTTTACCTTTAAGGCTTGTCACGACCAAATTTTTCAGTCATGATGGCACCTACAACCCCCTCCCCCAGTAGGCAAACAATCCCCGTAGCCTGGAATTACTAGTAATGGGCTACTACCTAATAGTTAAGTGGAAGAAATGATATAACCAAGAGAAAGCAAAGTAAAAAGAAGAAATGATAGATAACATGAATATATATACAAAGGCGGAAGATAAACGCAAACCCAAAATCTGGTATCATAATATCAAGCCAGAACTACGTCAGCATAGTACAATGATCCAAAATAATATACAAATGTCTCTGAATGATAGTAGAGTAGATACAATAAAGATAAACTAAAATCTACGCTCCGATCCACTAGAGCGCACCCTCAGTCCGAAGATATCCCAAAATAGCTCCTCGCACTAGTCTCCAATAAGCTATCAGCGATGGCCCACACTAGGATCTGCACCAGAAGATGCAGAGTTTAGTATGAGCACCAAATGTGAAGCATTAGGTACCCAGTAGGTATCATAGGCCAACTGGGCACATATAAGATAAAAGTGCAATAAATGACAAAATAGGAACAAATAGTCACAGAAGGCAATGAATAAACACAAAGAAGCTAGAACGGAAGGGATACAAGCAAGAACAACACACATGGCTAGCTACTAGAATATGCATCACAGGTGAGAGAAGAAGCACGTACCCGGTATCCTTGCAACAACAAGTAAATAAAGAGAGATTCAAAAAGTAGGCGCTATACCGGTAACCTCAATGGATAAAGAAGGGGAGAAAAGATAACGATAATCATGCTCAAATACAAGATACAATAACCCAAATAAGCCTACTAATCTCAAGTCAAGAGCTAACAACGGGAACCCTACACAACTTAATCAATATTCAGAGTCATAAAGAGGTAAAGAGGTGCGCAATACCCCTAAAGCCATTCATTTTGCCATATTGAACGACGAGCCAATCCCCGAATCAAGGTACTTTAAACGTGTGGCTAGAAAGAACGAAGAATATTAATGGGTTACTAATGTGATTGTTGAAGGAAACCGATTTTGGGCCACCTCAAAGGGGAAAATCCGTCGCTCGGATCTCAAATTTGAAGCACGCATGTGGCTTGACTTTGTGAGCACAAGACTCATCCCGACCAGCCACACCACTAAAGTAACCATAGAGATAGCCATTCTCCTTGCATACATCATGAGAGTCCTCCATTTGAATGAAGGTGAGATCATAGTTGAACATCTCAAGAGAAAGGAACGACATCACTCCACATCGATGGCTTTCCCCGTGCTCATAACTCTTCTATGTATCCAAACTGGGTGTCCTTTGTTTCGATCATTTGACAAGGCCAACCAAGCTAAGTGGATGGTTTTCTTGGACACAAAGAGGGATAAAGATGCCCCACATGTCAAGCGAAGGCAGCTCGGTCAAACTTTGCACTACTAGAAATTGGGCCTATGTCAATAGGTCAAAAATCGTTATTGTAGGCCTCCAAACCGTTGCCCACATACTATGGCAATGAGGGATATGCCCGCTGCACCAGCTCGTGTTACCATAGCTATATGGAAATGGTTCCTGTAACATTCCCAAAGACTGTTTCTTAAGGTAACCCTATTGCAATGGTTATTCATCCCTCAATAACGACTATTTAATATGACAATCAGTATAGTTAAAACCGTTTCTTAATGTTTAACGACTATTTACTAGTACCAATTTTCATCTATCTTGACTTTCCATGAGTGACACTTTACATTTCTTTTCTCAACATGTCTTGAAATATCCCTATATCAAAATCAAGGATCTATCATCCAAATACAACAACATAAGCTCAAATACACCAATTTGAAAATCAAAGGAGCGATTGAAGCATTAAGAAATTGCGTTGAAGTGATACGAAATATAGATGTTTATGTCAAACATCACAACCTCACACTTAGACATTGCTTTTCCTCGATAAATCATCTAACCATTACCCCAATACTACAAAATTCATATATTTATGCCAGTTTGGACTGTGGATAATACATCAATTTCAAGATATGAAAATAATCACAAGAAAAGCAAATTCTTATTTTGTGTCATGTCCAATATATCAAGCATCAATAAAAACTTGCAAACAATCTCTTAAAAATAGCCTAATCTCATAAACTGACTCAAAGATTCCAAATTAAGAGAAAAGGTCATGTCACCTAATCAATAAGTCAGACACTTCACCTTTATCTCATCAACCAAGTTCCCTCACCATGATCAAAAGAATCACTGAATTTTATTGTCACAAATATAATCATATCATATAAGTAGGCATATGATCGAAAGAATAGTGTTCACTATCACAATGAACTTCACATGAAATATATAATGAACTATAAACTTATCCTTAGTATAATATTCCATTAATATATTCATATCGAGGCTAAGATAAACTAGGACTTATCTTCTGACTTTTCCATTATCACCCCCAAAAAAACAAATTGTGCCTTATGTATAGTTGCTAGAGTACGATTGACCTCTGGATTTGAAATCAATGCTTATATACCCGATGTTGACCATAATTCACAAGAACATTCTGTAGTGTTAATAAGAGAGGGAAGGGTTAAGGATTTACTCAGTGTGAGATATCACATTGTTCAAGGAACCCTTAAATAGTTGTAATGTAGACTAAGGGATGAATTCAAAATATTTCGATAAAATATACTATCCTACCTAAACACTTTAACGAATCACAATTTTTCAACTAAGCACAATTCCTCCATTTGCCAAATTTTGACCTCCCTTTTTACCTACAATTTCCACCAACTTCCCCATTTATATTTAACCACACAATTTCTTATACACTGCTATCTAGAAACACTACTTTTCTTTTTGCTTTCAATGAACAACATATATTTTCCTTTTTCCACAAGTTCACCCTAAATCTTTTTCTTAATTTTTCCTTTCAAAAGATTCCTTTATTACCTCTTAACCTCTTTTAAGCGACCATTTGTTTTAACAATTAGAGTTCTTTAGGAATTACATGATCAAATTTAATTAGCACAAAGGTAAAGCTTATGATGTGGCTACCAAATAAAATGGCTAAATTCTCAAAAGGGGTAACTTAAAATATTAATGCATAGGTAGGACAGAGAAAGAAAAAATATTGCTTATCAAAGAAACACTTATGTCATTTCCTAAACTCAACAAACTTAATTTAAAGCATGGAATATCACACAAGGCAAGTTCTGCACATCATATAAAGCATGGAATATCACAACAAATGTTTCACACAAACATGACACATGATCGACTAAAGATAGGTCTATATCGACCTTCAAGTCAAGCAAACAATAGCAAAAAATCGATGAATATATTACTATGCCGATTAGGTCTCACAAGAGTTGATAAGCTAAGAGTATCATGATCTAGATAGCTACATGTGTTAAAAAAAATGTGAGCTAGAGAGCTATGAGCTAGGGATAAAAATATGATGATTAAGTGATTAACAAATAAGTAGCAAAAACATAACAAACATTTGCAAGATCTAAATCCTTCACAAGTCTCTACAATGCACTGGTACTGTTCATAACAAGATACGATAAGCAACAAGTTACTTTAAAGGTATACAACTATCATGACCCAATTTACTTTAGGTCGTGCGGGTACCAACATGATTCTAACTTGATTGGAGAACCCTTTATTTATCCAACATGCAACAACAACAACAACAACGACATACCCAGTGTATTCCCACAGCGTGGGGTCTGGGGAGGGTAGAGTGTACGCAGACCATACCACTACCTCAGAGGTGAGGTAGATAGGCTGTTTCCGATAGACCCCCAGCTCAAGACAAAACAACCTATTTAACAATGATACAGGATAAAAAACAAGATAAAACTACAAGAGACGATAGGAAGTAATATGTAGTAACAAACAATAGACAGAAACAGAGCACTGCCACAAAATACGACCACGAGGAATCCAAGGACAAGAAACCATAAGCGTAACACTACGATTACTAGTCGGGACAATAAGGAAAAACACTCCTACCTACTAGCCTACACCCACTTCTACCTACTACTCTTCTATCCTAATCCGTGTCCTCCACACCTTCCTATCTAGGGTCATGTCCTCGGTAAGCTGCAACTGCGCCATGTCCTGTCGAATCACCTCTCCCCAAAACTTTTTCGGTCTACCTCGTCTTCTCCTGTAACCATCCATAGCCAACCTCTCACACCTCCGCACTGGAGCATCCGTGCCTCTCCTCCTCACATGGCTGAACCATCTCAACCTCGCTTCCCGCATCTTATCTTCCACCGACGCCACACCCACCTTATCTCGGATATCCTCATTTCTAATCCTATCTCTCCGAGTAAACCCTCATATCCATCGCAACATCCTCATCTCCGCCACCTTCATCTTTTGAATATGGGAGTTCTTTACTGGCCAACACTCAACTCCATACAACAAAGCTGGTCGGACCACCACTCTGTAGAATTTGCCTTTAAGTTTAGTAGGCACCTTCTTATCGCACAAGACTCCAGATGCGAGCCTCCATTTCATCCACCCAACACCAATACGATGGGTGACATCCTCATCAATCTCTCCATTTCCTTGGATAATAGACCCAAGATACTTGAAACTCCCTTTCTTTTGGATGACCTGTGTATCCAGCTTCACTTCTACGTCATCATCCTGAGTCGCCTCACTGAACTTGCACTCCATATATTCAGTCTTGGTCCTGCTCAACCTAAACCCCTTCGACTCGAGGGTCTGTCTCCAAACCTCCAACTTAGCATTAACTCCTCCGCAAGTCTCGTCCATAAAAACTACATCATCCGCAAATAACATGCACCATGGCACCTCACCTTGTATTTGCCGCATCAATACATCCATTACCAAGGCAAATAGAAATGGGCTAAGGGTCGATCCCTGGTGCAACCCCATTAACACGGGAAAGTGCTCCGAATCTCCTCCCACAGTTCTAACGCGAGTCTTGGCCCCCTCATACATGTCCTTAATTGATCTGGTGTACGCCACGGGTACACCTCGAGCCTCCAAGCACCTCCAAAGGACCTCCCTAGGGACTTTATCATATGCCTTTTCTAGATCGATGAACACCATGTGCAAGTCCTTCTTCCTTTCCCTGTACTGCTCCACCAGTCTTCTAAGGAGATGGATAGCTTCTGTAGTCGAGCGTCCTGGCATAAAGCCGAACTGGTTCTCTGAAATAGGCACGATCTACCTCAACCTTAACTCCACCACCCTCTCCCAGACCTTCATAGTGTGGCTTAGCAATTTGATACCCCTATAGTTGTTGCAAATCTGAATATCGCCCTTGTTCTTGTACAAAGGAATCATCGTGCTCCATCTCCAAGCTTCAGGCATCTTTGCTGTTCTAAAAATACCATCAAACAACTCGGTTAGCCACTTCACACCTGTCTCACCCGAGCTCTTCCAAAAATCAACGGGAATCTCATCTGGCCCCGTCGCCCTACCCCTTCACATCTTACGAATCGCAACCTTAACCTCTTCAACCTTTATACGGCTACAATAATCATAGTCTCGACGCCTCTCTGAGTGTGCCAAATCTCCCAGCACAAAGCTTTTGTCCCCCTCTTCATTCAAGAGTCCATGAAAGTAAGACTGCCATCTCCTCCTAATGAGTACCTCATCTACTAGTATTTTGCCATCTTCGTCCTTGACGCACTTCACTTGGTCAAGGTCCTGAGTCCTCCTCTCTCTAGCCTTTGCTAACCTGTATAACTTCTTATCCCCACCTTTGTCCTCTAACGCCGCGTATAAGCTTTCAAAGGCTGTCGTTTTAGCTGCCGTTAACGCTAACTTAGCCTCCTTCCTAGCTATCTTATACGCCTCCCTATTCCTTCGCCTCTCCTCCTCATTCTAACTCTCTACCAACTTCGCATATGACCCCTTTTTTGCCTCCACCTTTCCTTTTACTTCTCCGTTCCACCACCAGTCCCCTCGATGCTTGCCAGAACGACCTCTCGAGACGCCCAACACCTCTCTAGCCGTCTCCCTTATGCAACTAGCGGTCGTATCCCACATATTATCCACATCCCCACTACTCCCCAAGCCCCCCTAGTCAACAACTTCTCCCCTATTTCCCGTGCACTAGCCATAGTCAGGCTACCTCATTTAATCCTAGGCCGGTCATCCACAATCCGCTTCTTTTTCTCCTTCGTGATCTCTAAATCCATCACTAAGAGTCTATGTTGGGTAGAAAGATTCTCACATGGGATAACCTTACAGTCTTTACAAAGACCTTTATCACCTGTCCTAAGGAGCAAAAAGTCTATCTGAGTCTTGGCCACCGAACTACGGAAGGTAACCAAGTGCTCCTGCTTCTTCGGGAAACTAGTGTTAGCTACTCTCAACCCAAAGGCTCTAGCGAAATCCAAGAGTGCGGCACCCCCTTCATTCCTATCCCCTAAACCAAAGCCTCAATGCACATCGTCATAACCCCTCGATGATGCCCCGATGTGCCCATTGAAATCTCCTCCAATGAAGAGCTTCTCAGTATCAGGCAAACCTCCCACTACCTCGTCCAAAACCTCCCAAAAGCGTTTCTTCTCCTCCTCATCTAAGCCCGCTTGTGGTGCGTACGCACTAATAATGTTCAAAGTAGACCCTCCAAGGACTAACTTAATTGTCATCAACCTATCGTTGACCCTCCTAACCTCCACCACTTGCTCTCTCAACTCTTCATCCACTAGGATACCTACCCCATTCCTATTCCTCACACCTCTTAAGTACCACAACTTATACCCGTCTACCTCTCGCGCCTTAGTGCCTACCCATTTAGTATCCTGGACACACGCTATGCTAATCCTCCTCTTCCTTAGGACCTTCACTAGCTCTATGGACATTCCGGATAAAGTTCCTATGTTCCAAGACCCTATTCTCAACCTAGATGCTCCCTTAACCCCCTTACCTCTCCTTCTCCTCGCCCCCACCCTCGCCCCCGGCCCCACCCCCGACCCCACCCCCAAACCCGAGTGCGACCGAAGACATGACCCTACTCGACCATCATTCACCAAAGCCACTAAAACATGCACTATAATCAAGGATAAACCAACTCCACCAACTACTCTATACTAAACAACTATATGACAAGAAAGCAAAATAAGGTACAAGAGACCGGGACTACACTACCAAACATGATATAGAGCCAATAATTTGCTTCCCGAATATACTACACGTCAAAATCAATATAAAATTTAAAAAATTAAAAAAACTAGACAGCGAGTGTTAAAGCAATGACAGAAATGTCAACCTAAATACGCTATCAAGAATGCGATAAAAAAACTGAGGACGAAAATAAAGCCTAGGGATAGAAGTCACCGGGGTCAAGCTGTGAGGAGAGAAGGACGGTCTGCTTGCTAAAGTGGTTGGATTCCGGCAAGATGGGGTGTCAAAATTGGTCGCCGGAATCTTTTGTTCGCCGGAATCTTGGTGGTCGTCGGAAGCTCGGTGGATGCCGGATATTGAGCCGGATCTGAGGTTGCAAAGGACCTGCAAGGGGAAGATACACAAGAAACACAAAGAAAAGAGAAAAAGAGAGCAAGAGTATTAACTTTTAAAACCAATTAATATAATATTAACTAACTAAAGTTGTGCTCATAACGTGATAAAACTTGAAATGCATACTACTGTCTCAAAATACTAAAAAACCACAATCGTTTTACCAAAACCTCATCTAGACCTGTACAAGAGCTGCTAATGAAGAGAATGAAAATAAAATATATAGGACACAACTTCTGCCTACGGAGTAGGATACGAAAGTTGCTAATGGACACTCTTAATTCAAGCAATAAGACTTTAGTCAACCTGTCACACATCTACACCAAAAAAGTTAGCAAGAGTAGTATCAGTACACCACACGTACTGGTACATATCATCGGCCGACCAAGATTAGATCATATAATATATTCATAGAAATCAACATACAACAGATAACCTTAAAACAATTACTCAACAAGGAAATCAAAATAAAATCACATCAACGACACTACTCAGACTTACTCCACTACAACCTATAGGATCGATATCCCTAGTATTTTATTAACCTTAGTAGTTACCCTACCCTTTTAGAATAGTCAGAAGGTATCCAATATTACACATGGTTTCTTTTGAACCCATATCTATCAATAATTACACATTCATACTTAATTCATTATCATTATTACGAGTTTTTACTTGCTTCTCAGGTTTTCCTAAAAACAATTACAATTAAACAATTAAGCTAATTCACAGATTTAGCCAATAAACTGGTCAACCACAATAATTATCTACGTATGTGTCACGACCGGATTAATCAGGTCATGATGGCACCTACAACCCTCTAGTAGGAGAACCAATTCATGTAGCCTGAAATGGTTAGTAATGGGCTACTACCTAACAAATAAGCACAACAGGCAGAAATAAGTGGAAGAAGAATATAAAGATAGATAAAGTAGAAGCAAAAACCTGAAAAAATATACATAATAAAACTACACCAATCACAAGACATGGTATCGATAGTATAGAAGCTTCTAATAGAATAAAAGTGCTAGAACTAACAAAATATAAGTACAGTTGTCTCCGAAAATACAAAGATTAACAATACAAAAGATGAGATATGGTGGAGCCCTGGTCACGAGGTGCTCACCCTAGTCTCGATGATGCAAAAGTTACATGAGTTTCCAATGCGATCAATGACGAAGCTCAAGTAGTATCTATATCAAAAAGATGCAGAAGTGTATTATGAGCACCAATTGCAAAGCAACGAGCACCCAGTAGGCATCATCGACTGACTGAGCGCATATAAGATATAAAAGCAGTAATAAGCAGAATACAAGAAAGCAGTCATGGAAGCAAGGAAAAAGCACAAGGAACTAGCACAAAGAGTAATCAACCAAGTGTTACAAGTATACATGCTAGCACAAAACATATACATAACACAGAAACACAGGTGTAAGGAAGAAGAACGCACCTGGAATCCTTGTAATAGTAGTATATAAAAAGGAGATAGTTTGGAAATATGGCGGTATACCAGTAACCTCAAGTAAGAAGCGAAAGAAGGATAGCAATCCAATATAATTAACTAAAAGCCATAAAAGATAACGAAAACACAGTAAACACCAATTCACAAGATAAGCATGTACCGAGATCCATCCCACAATTTACAACCTAGAATAGAATAACTAAACCACTATAACCACGAGTTTCCACTAAGAATTAAGATAAAGAATAATACCCGATAAACCACAACCGCTCGGGAGGACCCACAACGGAGCCTCACATATAAATGACTCACTAGCCCCTCTGTACTGAAGCCCGAAACATGGAGTCTCCACAGACTAAAACTTATCAATCCACAAGAACCAAGGACCATAACTAGCTCTATGAAATGACAGGAGTAATATAATATACCTACAGTCCCAACGGACACCCATACAATCGAGGAACACAATCACGTCAAAACAAACCTTCCGGCCATCTAAACTACTGAAGCGTACACTGAACACATAATAAACAAGGGTGGAATCCGAGTGTGACATGCATGATGGTGATAATGATGGAACCGGTAATAGTAACTCTATATGCACATCCCCCGGTACTCTGACAGGAGGACCCATAGTGGGACGTACCTACTATACACCATCTGACACCGTATGCCCCTCCTCTGGCACGCTTGGCCCTTTGGCTAGGTCCTGGAATAGTAGGGCCTATGGAGGTTTCTGACCACATACAATAATGAACATGAAATCTCAGAGAATCAGAACCTCGAACTACATGCCTGGAATTGAACTGAATTTAAAATAGTAGTAGTAATCTCGAAAGATCCTCTCAAAGGGTGCCCGAAGTATAATCAGGTCTAAATCAGTGATAGAAGTCTCAATAACCCTCTCAAAGGGCACCGAGAGCTTATCCGAGTATAAATCAGTAATAAAAATCAAGTCTAGTGCCCTGCCCTATCGAGCTTAGTATCAATAGGAAATCAGGTGTGAAATCATCCAAATCCTATTTTATCATCATTTATACTAAAAACGGGGCCCCGGGGCCATGAAAAGTTTAGAAAATCATCTATAGTAGACCCAATGCCAAAACAGTGATAAAACATGTAGGGAAAAACCTTTTTCACAGATGATATGCTCGCACACAAAAATAAATTAGCCAAATGTCTCACAAACATTCCTACCAGTCCTGCACAGGCCAAACAACTTTATAACAAATATAACCAGCCTTGAATAATATCTTTATGTCCGGGACTCGCAGATATTCCCAAATAACCACCATCTATGTTCCATAGTCAATACAAGACCACACAGGACCATAAGGGTAATATACAATACTACACAAATACTACAATCAGTGTATGAAATGAACGGACAGAAAAGACGGGCAAGGTCTGGGGTACCAACCTAAAACTACCCACCTAAGGATACTAATTAATGTAGTTATAGACTATATATGCATAGTCTTGGTAGAGAAAGCCATAATCTACCTGTCGTCCAATGAATAGCTGAAGGGACGAGGTCGTACATGCTCGAACTGCTCCATGAAGCTCAAAATCGCAAAACCCCTATCAATAAAATAATTTATACATCAAAACAAGACTAATGATACCCATATTGCTATAATAACAGCCGGGTTGAAATTTGGGTCTCAAATGGGCCCATGGGCCTTGTTACCCTAAACTAGAAACAAAAAACACACACGTGTTCCTTACCTTCCCGAGAGCACATGCTTAAAATTTGAGCTGAAACGGACAACAATTAGGGCTCAAAACCGCCCGCTCAAGCGAAGAATTAAAGATGGAATTTCAAGGAATAAATCCAGAAATTGGGCAAGAAAGATTACCACAATGCGAGAAATTATGCCAAGGAGGTAAATTGAGCAATCCCACAATCATGCAATAACAAACGAGGTAGATTCTACAAGAATCCCAAGTTTTTGAAATGAGCAACAATGGAGGATTTTTAGAAAAATAGGAGAAGAAAAGGTTGGGGAAGAAGACTTACCAATTGTTGACAAAGCGCGGATAATCGATGAACAAAGGTTTCCCCAAGGTAGGGAACTGTTTAGAGAAATTTAGAGAGAGTTTTAGGTGCTTTAGAGTTGAGGGATTTGAAGAATAAAGGCGGGAAAAACGTATGTGCATAGCTTAAATAGCTGGTAGCCTAGGCCTTCACGAACTCGGCCAAGCGTCACCTATGCGAAGAACAAAATTGGCGGCTGGCCAAATGCCCTTCACGAATGCGGCCAAGGCCCACGAACGCAAAGAACAAATCTGGGGAAGCTGGAATTTGCCCTATGCGAACGCGGCCAACTCCCGGCTTTTGTGATGAACAAAAAGGGCTATGACAACAACCAGTTGTCAAGGGCAGATTTTTCACACTTTGGGTTTCCGGGAACGCATCCGGGGTCTCGCGAACACAAATGACCTGAGCTATTTGACTACAAATGGCATTTCAGATCCAATGGAATTAACTAAAATCTCATCGGAGGTTAATTTAATGAAAAATGGTCACCACACCCAAAATCAACCTTTAGCCAACTATTTCCAAAACATAACCGAATGAACGAAATCAAGTCCGGAAGTATTGGGACCCGAACAAATGGTCCCTCTAGCCTAAACTCGATATTCCAGAGCTAACAGTGCTGACAAAATTTTCATCTGAGGCTGTCTTCTCCGAAGGTTGACCAAAGTCAACAAAACAAGCCCAACTAGCCTAAGAACACAGAATGAGACAGAATTTCAAGTTCAAAAGCTCCCGGATCTGGACCAAAAGTCCCACTAGCCCAAAGTCCACACTCCGGAGCTAACAGAACTGTCGGAATTTGATTCCGAGCATGTTCACCAATAATGTTGACAAAATTCAACAATTTCAAAAGTCTAATGCTCTAAAATAAGGAATGGCCAAAAAGACCAAACAAAGGGCCCGAGC